>APFE031190358.1:10985-52246 GCA_000404065.3 Pinus taeda | reverse complement strand
AATATCTCCATTGGTATGAGGCCTTTTGGGGTAAAGCCCAAAAACAAATCCATGAGGGCTTAGGTCCAAAGTGGACAATATCATACCATTGTGGAGATATGTGGTGTCCAGAGTCCTTACACATGTGACCCAACAAAATTACTAAGCGAACATAGAATAGGAATTTCTTCAAATTCAGCGTGATTTGATATCTGAGACACGTATCCAACATCAAGTGCAGACTTGTTACATGGTACTTCAAGAAATTGAACACTGTCCAATCATCAATGTATACTTCCAATAAATTATGGTTGAAATCCTTAAACATTGTTATAACTACACAAGAGAATATCGCAGGTGCATTCTTGAGTCGAAACAAAATCACAGTATAATAGAAACAACCCCATTGTGTCATGAAGGTTGTTTTTCCCCTATCCTCTGGCGCGATCTTGATCTGATGATACCCTAAAAACCCATTAGTGAATGAGGAGGCCTCTTAACCTCCAACATTATCCAATACTTCATCGGTAAATGGTGGCGGGAATGCTTCATGCACACATGCATCGTTACGCTTCCTCAAATATACACAAATCCTTATTTCACCCTTCTGTTTCTTCTCCTGAACCACCATCAGATTCCTCCATAGGTCCTATGATGCCTGCCTCCAGCATCTTATCCAACTCCTGACAAACCTTTTCCTTGTATTTGGGATTAAGACGACATGACCTATTCTTAATAGGCTTCCCATCCGGCTTCAAAGTAATCTTCATGACGCGCGAGTCGCCTATTCTACCCTTCAGGTCAGAAACCTTGGTAGGAAAAAGATCTTGGTACTCGTGGAGTAGCTTAGAAACTTTATCCATAGTGGCATCAGATCGGTTTTGCTTCACTACCAATGTTCATTTGCTTTGTCTTCAACGACGTGGTGATGTATGGGTTCTCTATTTGCAGGCCTTCGATGTCATGGTTCCCTTCTGACTCTAGAATATTAATATTTCTTGGATCATCATCCTCCTCTTCAGGAGTCACATTATAACATTCCAGTGCATGACGCAACTAGGTGCTCCAATCTAGCTAGAGCCACTCCAATGGTTCTTACGACTTTATGAAGATAAATACCTTAATCTCCTGCAGGGCTTCATCCATGCTCATGAAGTCATATTCAAAACTGAAGGTCAATAAGAACCCTTCCCTCAATACATCCCACTCGGTGGTGCCATGGTAGAGCTCCGTCTCCAAATACCAGTTCATGGGAATTTTATCCAAAGTATGGAAAAATAAGTTTACCCACTCCGGTTGTGGATTCGTTCCATAAGCTTTAGTCCATTTCGCTAAGTGATTGCGTGGATCATCCTTTCCCCTATATCTCTCAGCCAATCTAGTGTTAGGCTACCCAAACCATAACCTCATCATTCTTCTATAATCCCAACATCCATCAAATCTATCCTTGTGCATACCCACGAGCATAGCACAGAGTGCTAGTTCTAATGCTTGGAAGTGGTGATCCTCAAGCACTTCATGCACAAACGCATCCAAACACTTATCTACGTCAATTAAACCATCATAATAAGGCAAGTTCCTTACCTCTGACGAAATGTACTGCAAAGATTTAGTCATCATGTTGCAGTGCAATGTAGACACTTCATGCAAATGATTGTGCTAATGTTCCAAATCTTCATTTGAATCAAAGGTGTAGGAACTCTCCCAGTCCCATGAAATCCTTCCATTTGTTGTCCCAGTCCCATGAAATCCTTCCATTTGTTGTCAGATTGATCCAGTCCTGGTCCCGTGCTGTTATTTTATAGATTTGATCCATTTCATCCTCACTTTATTCATAATCGCGGACTGGTTCAATGTAGCGTTCTCCTTCTACAACTTCCAACAACACTACAACTCGAAGCGATTTCCTTTGAAACGACATTGTCCTATTCTTCAAATTGATGACTCCATTCATGTCAATGGCCCAGTCAATTCCCAAGAGCATAGTGTAAGGATTACTATCATCGACAATATTTATGAATTCAAAATCGATAATTGCACTCACACCTTCTATATCCATTGTTACTCCATATAATCATCCCATAGGGATGATCTTCTGTTGGTTCTCCATTTTTAGCTGAATCAGAGACCACTGCAACACATGTCTCCCCATTCTTTACCATGTTTGTTTTGGCGAAACGTTTGCATCAGACCCTAGATCCAAGATGACTTGGTCCATCTCATAATCTCCTATCTACATGGTGACCCTCATCTCATGCCCTATTCTTGCCTTATGTTTGCCAGTTTTTCTAACTACGTGGTGTCCATCGATGATGTTCTCCTTGTCGGTGCATTTGTTTATTAACTCCTACAGGCCTTTCATAGATTTTCTATCACATAGTAGTTTCATGAAGGTCTCCAAGAACGTGGTAAGGAAAGAGGGATCAACCTCTACACATGCGTTGGTGTCTTGAATCTTGTCCTGACTTCCAGAGGTAGATTCCTCAGTGAATCTTTTCTTCGCCTCCATAAATGTTTCCTTCACGTTATTTAGATCAAAACCCACTTTCTTCTCTAGGGCCTTGCAGACCCATCCTTCCTCTTTAGCCTGTTTACCCTTATCATCGATAGTCATGATTCCACTCCTCAAGAGTATATTCAGGCTCTTATCTTCTTCGCTGGCCTCATCTCTCGTCATCTATAAGTTCTACATAGGTTTTCAAGACTGCGCTCTCTTTTCCTGCATATTATCTATCAACATTGGTCATTCTTCTATAGTATGGTCAAATGGGCTGTAGGATTGACATGATAGGCATGTTTGATTCTGACACCTTCATGTGTAGTGCCTTGGTGTTCTGCAGTGGTAACAGATAACCTGACCTCGGCCTCTTCCAGGCCCTCCTCCTCCTTGGCCTCATCCTCGTCCCTGATAACCTCCATGCACTCCTCCGGTGCCTTGATCTGGAGGTCAAGTTTTTTCTTGCATCCAGTGTGTAGGAGTTCTTTCCATCATTAATTCATAGCTGCGACAGTGGTGCTCATCATGGCCCATATATTTATGTAAATCACAAAACAACTACTGGGGTGTCTCAATGAACTTTTGCAACAAATGACAATTATTTGTTGCATGTTTTCCAACAACCTAACAAATAACGCATCGTAGTGCAGCCCCCATGCTTAACCCTACAAGGGCTTCTAGCTTCAAGGGAATTGGTCCCCCTCTAGTAATATAATTTGCGAAGACAGGGAAATCATTTTTATTGTGCCCCTGCCTCTTGCACTTAAAGTACCAGACTTCCATGCATACTTCTGGTTTAGTCTCCCTACCTTTCTTCAAGATCTCCAATTCCAAGAAGAGGCTCTGTAACTGGCAGTGAATCTGCTATACCCCCAAGGTCGCATCCTGAATGGGCATTGCATGCAACCTCATTGCGATTTCTAGGGCTTCTTCTTGAGTTCCTATGTTCTGTTGTGACAAAGTAATCCTCAGGTGAGGCAGAAGCGAAGCTATAAACCACTCACAATGCTAACCATCTATGAGTTGCATGTTAGCTTCTCGGATCACACATTTCAATCTTTGATCTAATTTCCAAGGCATCTCATCAACCCTCTCTGTGATTTCCTTGAATCCAACTACTAACCTTGAGTTAGAATTAGCCTTACTAAACTCCTTGTTCAAATTCGCCTTAGCGTCTGCTAGTGATGCAAGGGATTGGCCTGAACAAAAATTAATATACCAAGTGAGTGCACGATCCTGTAGGCGGTAACAAACCGTGATTTCTTTACATTGTCATCAATAATCTTCTGCATTTTCCACACAACATATGCAACAAACCAAAACTTCTATGTATCCTCACTACCTATGCCTTTGAAAATCGGTAGCTTCATTGTGTTTTCCATGATGAATGGAGGTGGTGGTGGTGGAGGTGTGGACGAAGGTGTATGCGGTGGAGGTGGAGGCAGAGGTGGAGTGGATGAATGATTTATTTGAGGAAACCCCTGAGTGATTAGTTGAAAAGTGCTTCATGGTGGAGTTTGTTACGCCCCTTCATTATCACTTACAAGCGGTCCAATCAATGGACTATATTGAAGCCCTGATCTCTCTCGATCTCTAAAAAATTTTCCACTTTGCATAGCTCTAAACATCAAGGCAGTGGCATAACCCTTTTTTCACATAAAAGTATTTTAATCCAGGTGTTCAAAAATCTCAAATACTTACCTCGTGGTCCTTTGAAAAATGATCGCTCTGCTTTGCTATATTTGACTGAGATATGAACTATGAAGTCCGTAACAAATCCTCCTATAATTCAATCGAGCCAATGATCGACAACCCACACAATCTTATCTTCATAAGCTTCCAATCGTCGCACTAGTTCTAGAGTCCACACTATTGGACTGCCAAGCTTCCACCTCCATGGACCATCTACCAACTTAGCTAACCACTCATATAATTCAATCGAGAAGGTACAGAAGAAAATTTCATGTATCTCTGTATACAAATATCTATCCAACCACTGTTCCTTTGACAGGTGCGGATTCCTGTTTTCTTGTGCCGTGAATTTTTTTGTCTTCCTATCCAACCACTTTTCAATTTCCTTTTGGTCGTATTATAGTGATGTGACACCACACATCTCTATCAAGAGGATATCGATCCCAGCAACAAAACCATTTGTTGGCTTATGGGATCCTGACCCAGGTTAAGAGTTAGTTACACCAACCAAAAAAACCCTACACTATTGGGTCTTTCGGAAACAACCTACATAAGGCAAGCTGTAATCTCACCCGAAGTAGTATGGGGGGATTTTGGAACCAAGTTTCCACATACACAGAGTAATGTGATGTATTTCAGCACCCTAGATATTCATTCACGCAGATCTATAAGCCCTTAGGGCTTGGAATTGCAACTATATTCAAACAACCTCTAGGCCTTCGCGAAGGTCTACGATCAGCCTTTGTGGACCCTTAACAGATGATTTATCAACTTATGCACATTAGAGATCAATCTAAAATTAGTGTTCACGCATATCAAATTATGTTATTTAGTAAACATAACAGAAGTTATCACAGTCTTCGTGAAAGTATTTAACATGCATTGTGTATATATATTAAGTCTTATTCAAGAGAACCGTGCATCATTAGAGCAATATTTCGTAAAGACATTATTCCTCCATAGTGTATATCATAAACAGAAGTAAATAGAGATAAATAAATATACATAGTATATCTTCAGTAAGTTTCTTTATTGATCTCCAGTACAGTTTTAAAGACTCAGAACTACCCTACGCACTCAGTTGCAGACTCTACCTAGGCCTCTGCGCACTCAACTACAAAGCCTTTCTCTCCTATCTGGCCCACTTCTTTGTGCTATCACTCTAAGACTCTATCCTTTATTACCCATAGACATGCCTTAGCCTATCTAAGACACACCTATTTATAACCTTTTTCATACAATCCCATGGTCGACCTCAAAACCGACTCAATATTTACATAAAAAAGGGGCTAAAACCCCTTTGAATCCTAATCGTCTATGTGATTTGCATCCACAGATCATGGATACTTTACACTATTTACACAATTATATAAAAAATTGGGTTATTTTAACCCCAAAACTAACCCAACGGACCCCATCCCAACAAGCAACAAATAGAAGTATCATATCTCAAAGATTATGAACACAAGAGAATTTTCTATCAAGTCACTCCATCAAGATATTGTATCACATTTAAGCATATGCCATCAAGGTAAGACCATAGGTAGTAAGAGATCTAGAATATCAATCTTACACTTATACTTCTCATATCAAAGTTACTATGCTCTTCATAACTAATGAGATAAAATTGGGTCAGACAACAAGAGTGTCAATCACTCTTTCCATATTCTTTCATCATTCTTATCACACAAATTACCAATAGACTCATGTATAGGAGTCAATAAACTATCCTTCTATATGAAATCCATCATGACAAGTATCAAGAGTTTCATTTTCTAGAGCCAAGGTGGTAACCTTATTTAGGATCAAGATATCCAATAAATATATCATAGATGTTAGTTGAACATCAAGTGTATAAACGTATCAACATTATATAGCCTCATATAATTCAATAAGATCGAAGTGTTGAACAATAGGTGCATCTTTTCATCATAGGAAACATAGATCCAAGTCACTTTCATATGCATGTATGAGCCAATAAAGAAAGAGGCATCCTCATCATACCTTATGCATTACTGAGCCAAGAGCTGAAACACAAAATGCCATGCATACCTTGTGGTATTCAAATACTAAGCACCTTCTCATAGGCCACTTGAAGCACTTTATCATCATTTCCATCAAGTACCTCATTATCTCTTTCCATATTTGCATCTCCAAATGATCCTCAAGAAGTACCTACTCATCACATCTCATCAAGGAGGTTAGAAACATCTATATACAAATGCCAAAAGTACAAGCAATAAACGTAATCATTGGATCCATGAATCTGTCAAATAAGAAGCGTCATAAGTCAAGAAATACTTATCTTCAATGAGAGGTGATCCTCTCCTTCTTGAACCAAAATTCAAGAGCCATCAATGTCCATGGTCCATATACCAATGTTGTCTTGAAGTATCCAACCGGATCTACTAAGGATTATCCCATTTGGAACTTCATCAAATATTCCACGAGTGCTTGAGCATCTTCAGATAGATCATGCTGGAGTTTCATACCTCAAATCTCAATACTTTTCCATAGAATAGTATTTTCTGTCCAACCCTAACCTCTTATAATGCATCAAACCCTAATCATCAATATTCCTAGGACATTCTTCAAACCCTACAATTATTATAGGTCTCCACCATCCTCTTCTTGCTTCCATCAATGGTGTCATCTGTAGGTTTTAACTCCATATAGAAATTTCATGCATACGAATTCCAAAACACATAAAATAAACAATGCGAGAGCATAACACACAAAACACATATACACAGATTTTCCCTTGAATCCCAAAATTGGGACTCCCAGCTTGATTTTTTATTGATGATGATGATGATGGTGGTTACCGTCTACTCAGACCAAATTGGTCTATCAGACCTATAATATTTTTAATTTTTAATTGTCTGGCTCCTTGTCTTTCTTGGCGAGATTGGTCTTGTAGCTCTCTTTCTTTTCTTTACGGTCTTCCGACTTCCTTTATCTTGCATCTCCTTCATCTCTTCTGGTTCTTGAAACAATGGTGTTTTAGCTTCGCGATCAATTGTGTTCGTCCTTTTGAAGATAGTCGGAGAAGAGGTTTGGTCTAGGAGATCTGCTTTGTTGTCAAATGAAGATTTATTTTGCACGATAATCGAATCCTCATAACTGTTGACACTTGAGGGGTTGTCGAGTGCACTTTTTTGTTGTTGGGCAGCGCTTTCTCCATGCTTGCCTTGAGAGTTGTTTCTTTCTTGCCCAATTTCTTGTGATTCAGAGTTTTCTCTAGAGTATTCTTCTTTGATGACAGTGTAGTGTTCTTTTTGTGCTCCTTCCCACCAAGTAGATCTATGGTGGCTTTTTTTACCAGGATTTTTCTGGGAGGTTTTTGGGCAATTTTTGGCTAGATGACCTGTCTCAAAGCAGGATAGACATCGGAAGAGGACACTTTCATAATCGAGTTTCTGGTTCCACACATAATCCTTACTTGTTAGGTTTATTTCCACTGGGAATTCGGCACTGAAGTCCATTTCCACACAAATGCGTGCATAGGTGGTTCTAGCATATTCCTCTGTTTCTGGACACCTGCAGTAAAATTTCCCAATTGCATTTCCAATGGCTTTTAGCGAGGAGAGGTTCCAGAGATGCAAGGGTAGGCTTGGCAATCTCACCCAAACTGGTGTTGCGGTTATCACTGCTGTTGAGGGATCGAATGATGGGTTCCATGGCTTCATGAATACCCCTGATTATGTTCCTTTCAATGTTATAATACATATTTATACATGCCGAAGCATCCAATACCATGGACCAAAAACCATCGTGTCCAAAACCATGGACCGAAAACCATTGCATCCAATAACATGTGCAAAAATCATGCACAAAATCATAGGTGGGTCCGCCCAACCTAACATATGTTCCAAAACCAAAATAGAGTGGGGTTACCTTCACCCCTCAAACCCCTTGTGACCCCCCCGCTATGCAATCGCCACAATGAATGGGGGGCTCCGCACCCCCCTCTAACCCACCAGCTAACTACGTGGGCTAGTCGTGGAAAGAATATAACACAACCCAACATTCTCCCACTTGTTGTTTTCTTTCCACAGGGGTCCACAAGAGAGCTTAGTCGTTCATTCAGCCTTGCAACACCCATTATTTCTCTACACCAAGAGAACTTCTCATAGCTCACAGATTTTGTCAATGCATCTATAGTATTCTTCAAAGTGTCCACCTTCAGCAGCAACACCTTTTTGTCTTCTATCATATCCCTCACAAAGTGATACTGAACATCAATGTGCTTTGCCTTTGAATGATATGCATGGTTCTTTGCCAAGAAAATTGCACTTTGTCTGTCACAGTCTATCCTTATAGCTCCCTGTATTAACCCCATACTTGAACACAATGTCTGCAAACAAACTGCTTCCTTGCTCGCATGAGTGGCTGCCATGTATTCTGACTCTGTAGTTGATAGTGCCACTATAGATTGTTTCTTACTCATCCCAATGATTGCACCTCCAAATAGGTTAAACACATACCCACTTGTACATCTTCTATGTTCGAGATCTCTAGCCGAATCTGCATCAAGAAAGCCACAAATATCCAACACTCTGTCCAATATTGGTCTTCCCTGGTAGCACAAACCATAATCACTCGTGCCATGAAAATACCTGAAAACCCGCTTCACTGTTGTCCAATGCTCCTTTCCTGGTTTTGACATAAACCTACTCAATACTCCCACTGCATGTGCAATGTCTGGTCTCATACAAACCATTACATACATTAGGCTACTGACTGCACTTGCATATGGAACATGGGACATGTCCTCTTCCTCTTCTTGTGTCTTGGGACACTGTTCAATAGATAACTTTACACCTACAGGAATAGGACTATTGACTGGTTTACTATCCTGCATATTAAATCTCTACAATATTGTCTCGACATACTTCCTCTTGTTTAACTAGAGCTTCCTCTTTGCCCGACCTCTTTTAATTTCCATGCCCAAAATATAGTTTGTAGTCCCAAGATATTTCATGTTGAATTTGGAGGACAATTGGGTATTCAAATCCTAGATAATTTCTTTGTCATTTCCAACCAACAACATATCATCCACATATAAGACCAAATAAATAACACGGTCACCAATCAATTTAAAATACACACAGTGATCTGCTTTGTTACTGGTGAAGCCAAGGCCCCGTATAAATGTATCAAATTTCTTATACCACTTCCTTGGTGACTATTTTAACCCATACAAAGACTTCTTTGACTTGCATACATGTACTTTCTTACCCTTCACCGCAAAGCCTTCGGTTGCTTCATGTAGATTTCCTCTTCCAGATCCCCATGAAAAAATGTTGTCTTCACATCCATCTATTCTACCTCAAAATCAAAAGCAACAACAACAAATAAAACTATTGTAATAGAAGTTACATTGGCAACAGAAGAAAAAATATCACCAAAATCAATTCCAGGCAGCTGGGAATAACCTTTTGCTACCAACCAAGCTTTGTATTTCTCCACCTTTCCTTTTGCATTTGTCTTCTTATTAAACACCCATTTACTGCCAATGGGTTTCCTTCCAGCCGACAACTCCATGAGATCCCAAGCCTCATTTTTTTACAAAGATGCCATTTCATCAACCATGGCATCTTTCCAAAGATTTCCATCCTCTTAATCTACTACTTCCTTCACAGTTCTAGGATCATCATTAGTAATATATAAAGAAAAAATTGAAAAGAAAGAAGATGGACTATACCTTTCTGGCTGCCTCCTTTCTTCAACTAATATTTTCACATCCAAATTTTGTGGCTCTTCATCTTCTGATTCCTCCTCTGCTGTAGAGTCTGATTCTTCCTCCTTTAGCTCAAGCTCTGACTTCTCAGGTTCCTTTGGTTGGACTTCATGTTTAATAGAATCTTTCACCTCTCTGTACACGACATCTCGGTTGTACACAACCTTCCTTGTTACTAGGTTCCAAAGATTATAGCCCTTTAAACCATCCTTATACCCAATAAAGATGCATTTTCAGATTTACTATTGTTGGGTTGTGTTATATTCTTTCCACGACTAACCTACGTAGTGAACCGGGGGGTTAGAGGGGGGGTGGAGCCCCCCCTTCATTGCATCGATTGCAGAGTGGGGGGTGGGTAGCCCCCCTCTACCGCTGCGCCGAGAAAACTTTTTTTGGACCCTATATTAGGTTGGGCGAACCTACCTATGGTTTTCGGTCCATGGTTTTGGACGCGATGGTTTTTTGGTCCATGGTATTGGATGCTTCGGCATGTATAAATATGTATTGTAATATTGAAAGAAATATAATGAAAATTCAAGCTGGTAGTCCTGATTTTGGGATCCAGTGGGAAATCTGTGTGTATATGTGTTTTATGTGTTATGCTCTCGCATTTTTATTTTTCCTGTGATTTAGAATTCGTATGCAAGTAATTTCTGTACGGGGTTAAAACCTACAACTATCCAACTTGGTTCATTTCTCTTTTGGAACATGTACATATGCATCACATCCAAATACCCTCAGATGTGAAAGAGATGGTTTCTTAGCAGTCCATACCTCTTTTGGAGTTTTATCCTCCAACATTGATCAAGATGATCTGTTGACGAGGTAACATGCTGTCTCCACCACCTCTGCCCAGAATTCCTGTCCTAACCCGGCAGCACTGAGCATGCATCTTGCCCTTTCCATCAATGTCTTGTTCATTCTTTTTGCAACTCCATTTTGCTGAGGTGTATATGGAGTAGTCTCCTGCTGTTCTATACCACACTTCTTACAGAATTCTTCAAATTCCTTACTGCAAAACTCTCCACCATTATCTCTCCTCAACACCTTTATCTTCTTCTCTATCAGGTTTTCCACCAGAGCCTTGAATTCTTTAAACCTGTGAAAGACTTTATATTTCTTATTAAGGAAATATATCCATGTATTCCTTGAGAATTCATCTATAAATGATACATAGTACACAAAATTACCCAGTGATGCAACCTTCATAGGTCCAATCATGTCACTATGCACAAGCTCTAATATATGTTTCGCCCTCTTACCACCATAGGGGAAACTCACTCGATTCTACTTCCCATATACACAAATTTCAGAGAAATCAAAATCTAGAGAGCTACTACTCATACATTCTACCATACCTTTACCATGAAGTATTCGAAGGCCCTTCTCTCCAATATGTCGAAGCCTTTGATGCCACAGCATGGTCTTCTCTCCAGAGACCACTAGGTTTTCTTCTCCACTTTCAGGAACCACAAAACTTTTGCACCCATCAACAACCGTGCTACCTTGCAGGTTGTACAGAGTTCCAATACAAACTCCCTGCATCAATACCAGTGCTTCCCAAAACATCTTGCAGGTATCCTTCTCGAACATTGTTTTTACACCTACATCATCGAACTTGCTTATAGAAATTAGGTTTCTGGCTAATGCAGGAATATGCAAAGCACCCATAAGTTTTCTAACCCTTCCACCTTGCAACATCAACTTCACTTTTCCACAACCAGTGATTCTAGCCTTCCTATCATCGCCTAAGAATACATCACCACCATCATATTTCTCATACTCACATAACCACTCTCTATGGGAAGTGAAGTGAAGGGATGCACCTGAGTCAATCAACCATGCCTCATGATCTACATGTGTACTTGAAGAAGCCAAGTACAGATCCCCACCTTCATCTGAGGTGGTTTTCACCTCTACAGATGGAGCATCATCAAATCCATTTCCTTTATCAGGAGCTTTAGATTTACAGTCCCTTTTGTAGTGCCCTTCCTTTCCACATTTCCAATACACCACCTTTACAGGTTTTCCTAGAGATTTAGATCTCCCTCTAGATTTAGATCTCCCACTCGATGACTTATTTTTGTTTCTGTTCTGGGACCATCCTCGTACAAACAAGGCATCAACATTCTGGCTCTCCATATTTTTCTGTCTCATCTCCTCTACCAGCAAGGATGAGACTATTTTATCAAACTGCAAGGCATTTTCATTGCTACCTATTGCAATAACCAGAGTATCCCATGAATCTGGTAGAGAACACAACAAACTGATGCACTTATCTTCATCTAAAATTTTAATATAAACAGATGCTAACTAACTTACCATAGTATTAAATGCGTTCAGATGCTCTGTCACTGAGTCTCCATCTTTCATTCTAAGGTTATGCAGCTTTTTCCGTAGGAACAATTTATTCACCTGAGACTTAGATTGGTATAAAGTCCCTAACTTGTCCCACAAATCCTTCCTCGTAGCTTCCCCTGATACATTCAGCAATACTGAATCTGAGACACACAATCCTATTGTGCTCTTTGCCTTCTTATCCAACTTCTTCCATTCTTCATCGAAAAATCCCCTTGGTCTAGTACCTAGATCTACCGTGATCCACTGATCTTTATCCACCAACAGATCCTCCATCTTGAGTTTCCACAACTCAAAACCCTGACCATTAAATTTCTCAATCTCTATCTTTGCACTACTCGCCATATTCTTTCACCACCAGAATAGATCTCGCAAATCTCCCACTGAACAGGGTCCACCATAAGCCTGAGCGAAACCCCTCAGCAAAACAGGCATCCCCTTGAAGCCAAAACATCTTTGATACAAAATGTAGGTTTTAACACCCTACAAAAATTACCTACATACAAATTCTAAAACAAATAAAATAAAAAATTCGAGAGCATAAAACATAAAACATATATACACAGAGATTTTCCCCTGGATCCCAAAATTAGGACTACTAGATTGATTTTTCATTATGTTCCTTTCAATGTTATAATACATATTTATACATGCCGAAGAATCCAATACCATGGACCGAAAACCATCGCGTCCAAAAACATGTGCGAAAATCATGCACAAAACCATAGGTGGGTCTCCCCAACCTAACATAGGTTCCAAAACCAAAATTTTCTGAGGCGCTACCCTAGACCCCATAGAGTGTGGTTACCTGCACCCCTCAAACCCCCTATGACCCCCAAGCTATGCAATTGGGAGAACGAACGAGGGGCTTTGCCCCCCGTTTAACCCCCTGATTAACTACGTGGGCTAGTCGTGGAAAGAATATAACACAACCCAACATCATCATCGGGGTGATCTCCATGGCTTTTCTTCAGCCTAGCTCTGATTCCATGTTAATTTTTCTTAGGGAAACATTGTTCTTTACTATGATAGTTGCATTTGTTTAGAAATACAATAATTTCACCCCATATCATAATTACATTATTCAAATCTACACCATTATACATCAACATGTGCAATAATGTAGAAGGAAACAACATCACCATCACAATCAATGTAGCAGAACATAAAAGGAACAATAGAAGAAAGCATGCAAACATAAATACATGATGATTGGTCTGCGACCAGGGAGAAACCCACTATGGGGAAAACCCTTGAAAATTTTCTTCTTCTTTGTATATCATCATAAAACTTTACAGCAATGAGTACAATGAGCTCAATACATATGATGAGCAACAGGTAACAATATAGATCTACAAATATTTCATAACATCAAAGAAACTCAAATCCACCAATTTTCAGCAAAGAAACCCAGATCCATAGGTCATTGATGCCAAGATGCCAAAAAATCCAAATCTAAAATGGGTCACTCTCATCAGTGAGTTACTAAAAACCTCAAATTCACACTCATGAAGACATTATCCCAGCGACTATAACAGCAAAGTCGCTCCTGGGAGGTATTTGTGCCTGCGACTATGGCCCTGAACAGAGAAGAACCAAAGTTTCTCTCTTGTCGGGTTGTTTGAGCGACCAACAAGTCAAAGTCACACTCTCGTAGTGATATCTAATCAATTGTAATGGCAGAGTTGCTCCCTAGGCTACCTATAGTCGGCGAGCAGGGACCAGAACCATCTGATCTTTTTATAAACATAAGTCGTTCCCTTTGAAACCCAACAGTGATCAAAGGGCCAAAGTCACTCTCTTACCCACTCTGTTCCTACGACTAAGGATAAAAACCCTCATATATGTGCCAGCGACCGAGATCCAAAATACCCTAACCCAGTGTGAACCTTTCACCTGTGATCTCAAACCTAATGAGGACTTCGTTGATGAACCTTTGTGAGCCAAAACAAAGTAGAAGAATAGAAACAATAACTTGAGTGTTTGTCCAAATGAGCTTGAGGTTGCTTCCTTTTATAGGTTTTCTTGAGGGTTTACCCGGGGTTAAGAATTACCCAAGTAGTTACCCAAGTGGTTAGGGCTAACCCATTCCATAATACATGTGTGAATAAAATAATTCATAACTCAACTTCTGCTTAACTAAATTGGGTGATATTTTGGTCAATTTTGGTCCTCTTGAAAAGAGGAATCTACTGAAATAATTCTCTTGGTCACTTGAGATTTCCAAGGTGGAATTTTACCACAGTTTCCAAAATTAACACAGTTTTCTATCTAGTTGGACCAGCTCCTGATCAGATTCACTGTTAGAGTAGTCTTGATGAGCTTTGTGCTCATTTCCCTTACTAGATACTCTGAATGTTTCTTCCTTCAGTTCATATTTCTCATTATCCTACTCCCATCTCATAGGTTGCGAGAGTACCATGTAGCTGATCCATCCTGAGATCCTTTAAGTTAGGAATTTCTTCAATAGCTAAGATTTTGGCATTAAATATCATGGGTAGAGATCTCAATACTTTATGAATGATAATCCCTTCTCTGACTTCTTCACCAAGTCCTATAATCATATTAACCACTTCATCAACTCTAAGGAAGTATTCTGCTATGCTTTCATTCTCAATAATCTTCAATATTTCAAACCTTATTATGAAATTCTGAACTTTCCATTAGGGAAACCTTGAGGTCTAAAATGGGCCTGCTAAGGAAATTATAAAATAATAATGGAAATAATAAAATTATATTAAATTGCATCATCAAATTTTAGAGGGAAAAAATAAAAAACTATTTTTTCAACTCGTATTTTCAACTTATCTCCCTATAGGTTTACCCACATTTCGATTTGAAACACTCATTTGATGCAAAATTTGATTCCTCAGCCAAGGAGTACCCATGTTGCATAATTTTCATGTACCCTTGTAGACGGAAAATTATAAATACATGAAAAACTTGATTGCAATAATGTTTTTTCATGTATTTCTCATTTTTCGTGTAGTAGGTTCCATCATAAGTATGCAACAAAGGTACTCCTTGGATGAGGAATTAAATTTTGCATCCAACGAGTAATCTAGCTTGAAATTTGAGTAAAAACTTAGGGAGGTAAGTTGAAAATAAGAGTTGAAAATGTAGTTTTATTATTTTATTATTTTAATCTTTTTACCTGTTTACTCCAAAAATGGTGAATCATCCCCTATGGTTGACATCATCATATTAATTCCTATCGGTTCTTATAAAGTTTATCTTGGTTGTACATTTTTCTTATGAGGCCCATTTTAGACCTCAAAATTCCCATAATTCCCTTGCTTGACTTTGTCATCCCCTTCATGACATTGGTTAAGCATTTCCCACATTTCATAAGAAGACTTACAATGCATAACTTTCATAAGTTTTGATTGACTAAGACCCACAAGAATGGCATGCTTGGCTTTACCATTTCCCAAACACATTTTTTTGCAATTTGCATTAGTGGGGGGAATATCAGGACATTGTAGTTTACTAATAATAAGGTCCAAACATCTACCCCCGGGGACATAAGACATGCCTCCATTCTTACTTTCCAAAAAGCATAGTTGGCCCCATCAAATACTGGTATGCTACTTGAGTAAACTTCTTGACTCTCTTGCCTATTCTCAATTCCTTTTGGATCTATCTTCTAGTGTTTAAACTTTTTCTGAAGGAACTTGGCTCTGATACGAATTGTTGGAATAAGGAATTGCTGAGAGGGGGGGTGAATCAGTAATTTAAGAAACTGTTAATTTTTCTTTTCTTACCATGCTTATAGCTCCTTCTTATTTTCTTTCACACGTGAGAGAATTGATTCATGAAACAACGAATCAATAAAATTTTAGACACACATACTCAAATAGAAATTTCATGAGAAACACACATTTTACACAATGCTTTCACGTGGAAACCCAAAGGGAAAAAACCACCAATTTGTTGTTTGTTTTATGATGTAAATTAAGCACGAAATTAATTACATCTCTTTGTTTATGAGCACCCACTCATTGGAGGCACCGATCCCATTCTTTTAGAAAGCACCAACTTGCCAAGAGGAACCAACCTCTTAAGTATGCATACACCAAAATATAACTACCACTGTTCTACTATTTTATACAATTTTCAAACTAAAAATAGAGGCATACAATTTTACAAGTAGAATACCATTAAATGGTTGTCTACAGAGATCTCCTTTTGCTGCTCACTGTTGGCCAGATAAATCGATCTTGTGGACAAGGCTGATATCCCTAGCATCAGAAGATAGGCTAGCAACAAACAGACAAACAAACCTATCTTTCTCTAGATGTATGAGATTTATAAGTAAATACCACAAAGGTGTTAAGATCCTACCTTAGATCCAATGCTTTTTCGTAGTATTCATCCTTCAATCGTTCGAAAGAGTTACCCTCCAATCATTCGAAAGAGTTACCTTTAAAGACCTATAATCACAAACAAGCAAACATTAAATAGCACTTGCATAGCAAATATTATAAATCATGCCTATTATGGTGATCAAGGAATCCACAAAATAAACCATGGATCAACAGCTTCTTGAGAAAAATAAATTTATTTGTATTAACTTTGAAGTAGAAGAACCTTACAACCTTTTCAGCCTTAATGTTGAACAAGCTCCTCCTGCAGTTCGAAACAGGAATTTCCTTTACTTTGACAAGCCTTGTACTCTTCCAAATGATATCTTAGAGGTATGTAATCTCTCCTCATCAAAACTCAACTAAAGAAGACTAAGTTCCAGCAACATTTCACCTCAAAAAATATTCAGCTTCTACCCTCAAAGTAACCAGCCGAATGCTTCTTTTTATAGTGGAGAAGAGGAGGTTACAAGTCAACCTACGAAGGGATAGAATCCTCCTTCAGAGGGATAAGCTCCTCACATCAAGGGGTTAGCTCCTTAAGGTATGGAGTGCATGAACCTTAAAAGAGCGAACTTTCCACCTCAAGATTCCTTCCAGAAGCTTCTAGAAATGACTGAAAGTTAGTTTTCCAAAGTATACTCGTGCCTTTTTAACTTTTATAGGGGTCCGCATCCTTAACACAGAGATAGTGCGGTCAGGTTCACAAGAGACATGACCATTAGGTGCGAGACCGCAGGTAAGACAAAGATAAAGTGCGAAACTAGAGTTTTAAAGACTTTTGAATGCTTTTCTCTTACTTTCAAACTTGATATGAGGAACTAATGCTTTTAGACTTGTAGAGGAGGAAAGTATGAGTGGTAACAGACTCATGCAGATTGCAGAATTTCAAGATGACAATTTTTTGGGCAACACATTTCCCCCTAAAGTGTGAAGTCTGTAATAGATGAAGATAGAGTCTGTCATTTATAAAGAGTGAAGTAGTTTATCATTTTAAGGATCATCTTGTGGACACCCCAATCGGAACCTGTAAAAACATTCAATGCAAAATATATATATGTAGACATATCATCGTTGAGGTAGGCATTCCCATTCTTAGATCAAAACTGACTAAATTGTTTTGATACAGGAATGATTTTGTAATACATCAAGAGTATAGGCATGTGTAGACACAGTATGGATGCAGCCATCTGTTTATGAATAGTCCACTGTATAATGAATAACAAAATTCCTCATAGGACATACATCCTGAATGATTTCAGGGCTTAGATGAATTTTTAGTTCTACAAATTGAAGAAAATACAACAGAAACAATTGAGAATTCAAA
Source organism: Pinus taeda (assembly GCA_000404065.3). NCBI lineage: Eukaryota > Viridiplantae > Streptophyta > Pinopsida > Pinales > Pinaceae > Pinus > Pinus taeda. Next base: position 34,286 of record APFE031190358.1, on the reverse strand, counting down.
TGAAAATGATAATTCATATTTCAACTCAAAAATTTCCAATCATGATATCATTCAGTTTTCTAACAAATTTATTCCCAAAGGACTCATTCCCTTAGAAAAATTGTTTGATCAAAATGATGTCCACAGAAACCCATATTTAATTTCTCCACAAAATGACATAGAGGAAGTAAACATTGGAACAAATGATGACATTAGGAGCCTCAAAATATGTGCATCCATAGATCCTCGAATTATAGATCAATACCTTAAGTTATTTGAAAAATAAAAGGATGTTTTTGCATGGACCTATGCTGATCTAAAAACTAACGATACATCATTGATACAACATAATATTCCTTTAAAACCAAAAGAAAAACCTTGTTGACATATACTTAGGAGGATAAATCCCATACTTCTACCAATTGTAGAAAAGGAAATTAAGAAAATGCTAGATGCCCAAATTATTCTCCCTCTTAGATAGTCTAATTGGGTTGCTAATTTATTTCCTGTCAGAAAGAAGAATGGGGAAATTAGACTTTGTGTAGACTTTAGGAATTTGAATAAAGAATAATTAAAGGATAATTACCCTTTACCCAAAATGGATCAGCTACTTCAGATGGTTTCAGGAGCACAAAGACTTTCCATGCTTGATGGTTTTTCAGGTTACAATCAGATAAATGTTGATCCAGTAGACAAAGAGAGGACATCGTTTACTACACCCTGCGGTACATTTATATACCCTATAATTCCCTTTGTCTTATCCAATGTTGAAGTAACTTTTCAAAGAGATATGGACATAGCTTTAGTGGGACACATAAACAAATTTGTATTTGTTTATCTTGATGACATAACTATTTTTTCTAATTCTGATCAGAAACATCCAAAGCACTTGATGAAGGTTTTTGACAGGTGCAGGAAATTTGGAATATCCTTCAATCCCAAAAAGTATCTTTTTGCTATTTAAGAAGGAAGGTTGCTAGGAAATATAATCTCAAAATAACGAGTGGTCATTTGTCCTAAACGTGTTTCTGCAATAAAAACATTGTCATTACCTAGAAACAAGAAGGAGATCCAAGCTCTTCTAGGCAAGATTAATTTTTTTAAGGAGGTTCATCCCAAATTATGTTGAAATTTTAAAAGACATAACTGACATGCTCTAAAATGATCATGAATTTAAATGGACTGTATCTTTCCGGTATGCATTTGACCAAATTAGGAAAGCTATCTCTTAAGCTCCAACCTTGGCTAGTCCTGATTATAAAAAGCCATTCAGTATATTTTCTTTTGCCTCTGAAACAACCCTTGTTGTTGTTTTATTAGAAATGAATGAAGATTCTCATGAAGAACCTATAGTCATTTTCAGTAAGGTTATGAGTGATGTCGAGCTTCAATGTGAAATAATTGAGAAGCAAGCCTATGCCCTCATACAAACCCTGAAATCATTCAGGATGTATGTCCTACATTCACCTATTAGTGCTAATGCTCCTAACAATGTTGCCAAGATTGTTTTAGCCCAACATGACATTGATGGGAAGAGAGGTAGATGGATCAGTCATATACTAGAGTTTCATCTAACTATCAAAACTACAAAGCTAGTAAAGGGTCAAGGATTAGCTAAGCTTATAGATGAATCAAACTGTAAAGTGCTTAGCAGCAACTCTATTTTGGAAATACAAGGGGAGAATCCACAAGAACCTCCTCACCATCCTAAAGAAAATAATCCACAAGAACCTTTACCTTCAGATCAGGCCATATCTCTACACAATGATGAGAAATTTCTTTCTTCAAATTGGTATCAAGATATTGTAAATTTATTGATCCATTTTGAATGTCCAACATCATTTTCCAATAATCAATGTAAAGCTCTCAAATTGAAGGCAGTTAAAAACAGTGTCATAAATGCAAATATTTACTAGAAGGACCCATTAAATATCTTGTTATTATGTTTAACAGAATCAGAAACTAAAGGAATCATTGATGAGTTTCACACAGGATTTTGTGGAGGACATTATGCTTCGAGTGCAACAACATATAAGATATTAAGGGTAGGATTTTATTGGCCCACATTTTTCTTACAAGTATGAGAAAAGGTCAGAAATCGTGTGCCTTGTCAGATGTTTACTGGTAAGAAAAAACTAGCAGCTCTTCCATTGATCCCAACAATAGTCTTAGTTCCTTTTCTCCAATGGGGATTAGATTTTGTTGGAGAGATTCATCCTAATTCAAGCAATCAGCATAGCTGGATTCTCACTGCAACATACTATTTTATCAAATGGGTGGAAGAAATTCCATTAAGAAATGCTATTGGTTCAATAGTAATCAAATTCAGTGAAGAAAATACCTTATCTAGGTTTTGTTTCCCAACACAAATTGTTACTGATAATGAAGCAACATTTTCCAGTGTTAAAATGATTGATATTTACCAGAAATATCAGATTTTGTTACATCATTCAAATCCATATTACCCTCAAGGTAATGGTTTTGCAGAATCCTCAAATAAAAGTTTGGTAAAGGTGATAAAAAAGACTTTATAAGATCATAAAAAGAGTTGGGATTCTCATCTAATTTATGCAGTCTGGGAAAACAGGATTACTCCAAAGAGGTCTACTGGAAAGTCTCCTTTTCATCTAGTCTATGGGAAAGATGAAATATTCCCTACCAACTTGGTCTTTCCTGTTTTAAAATTCCCGGAGGATTCAACTGATGAAACTGAATATTTTTCAAGGAGAATAAATCAGATTATTGAACTAAGTGAAAATAAGGATGAAGTTCAATATAAATTGAAAAATTATTAGAATAATATGAAGAGTATGTTTGACAGAAGAGCCAGGGAGAGGGACTTCAAGGAAGGTCATCTAGTTCTAAGATGGTATTCCAGAAAAGAAGATAAAGGAAAACATGGCAAGCTTGATAACCTGTGCTTTGGATCTTTAGCTATTGCTAAAGTAAAGGGAAACACCACCTTTTTGCTTCAAAATCTTGAGGGACTATATTCCACTTATCCTGTTAATTGAATGTTTCTCAAACATTACATTTTATAATGAGAAGTTGAAGAAAATTTCTTTACTATCATTGTAAAAACTCTGGTTTATTTTACTTTTCAAGATGTCAGTATGATTTTTTATAGCAAAGACTCCATAGCCTGAGGAGAAGGCACATGGATCTACAGATTCTTTATATTCTACAGGAGAAAGAAGTCTCCAGTTGGAGCCGATGTTTTAGCATTTTTGGGTTTTGGTAAGTTAGTATCAATTATTCAAAAAATGTTAAGTTAGGATATGGACAAAAAGAATATGAAATAAAAATGTTAGTGATATTTGATGAATAAGTCCATATGAAATAAAATGTTAGAGTAGGTTCCCTAAAAAATGAAGGCAAAAAAAAAATGTTAGGCTAGAAAGAAAAAATAATAAACTCTGAAAGTGTTGCAAATCCAAATGCCACTACTCTTAGTCAATTTTGTTTTTGCAAATAAAAGTTGTGTGCATATTGTTTAAATTCCACACTAAGTTCATACAGTCCAATTGTACAGTTTAATCATGATTGGATTTGATTTAAATTGTTTGTCAATAGGTAGAAAATAAAATTTGCTCAACAATTTAATCTAAGCCAATGGAGGAGATAAGGAATAGAGGTAGATTAGTCATTAACAGGAAATATTGAGTTGCTAGCCTAATTGTACTCGGATTAATAAATGAAAATGTTAGTAGTGTAAAGGGTAAGTAGACATATGAGAAATAATTGGAGCATGAAAATATTTTATCCTAATTTGTAACATTGGATAATGTGTGCATATGATGTTGCATTTTAAATTAAATATGAATTCTATGCCCCAATGTTATTTGGTAAACACCCTAACTTCATTCATTTATTCCCCCATTATTCAAAATTATCACATCCGCCAAAATCATGACCCCGTCATCATTTGTTACTCACATGTTAAAATCTTTTCACCTTACCTTACATCTTGCATGCTCCCCCGAGATCCGATGGTCCACATCGTTCCTCAACCCTCATTTGTCTTTTGAATATTACAAACAGGGGGGGGAGTCTGAAGTGGGTAGTTTCTAAAACCACCTTCTTAAACCACCTTATGCTCATTTTAGTTTTTCAGAACTTAAAATCTTGAAATGACTTACCACCTCAAGTTACTCCTGAATGCACTTTACATGTGACCATTTACCATTGTTCCATGTTAATATCCACGTCCACTCCATGTGACTTCCTCCATCCAATCAACTGTCGCCTATCGGTTATTCATTCAATTCATAATTCCCATGAATTTATGTCCTAAAGATCCATTAATTAATTTCACTGGATAATTAATGCATATTTAACCATTCATTCAATAGCTCCGCTTGAATTTTTCCATTAAAATCCTTGATCCTCCACGAAAATAGTTACACAGTGCATTTCTGTAACCAAATTCATCGCTCAAAGATTTCCTCCTTACAGTTCAAAGACTGTCTGAAACTTATGCAACTATTTTTTTCCTATTCAGAAGAAAGCTGACATCTAGGTCCACTTGTCTCCATTCATTCATATTGTTTTTACTGTTATCACTCAGTTTGAGACCAATTTTTTCCATTTCCATCACTTTCAGTCTACAATTCATTTGATAAGATGCCTCCTCGGGGAAATTAAATTTCAGAAATCCAAAATCCTCTTATCCATCCGCAGGTTGACTTCCATCATACTCCCCTGGTTGACAGAGATTGTATAATCATTTAGTCTTCCTATCACTTTGATTTATGTGAAATTTACTGCTGGATGGAAGTTCAATTAATTGATCAGACATATGAAATATCACTATGAGACTCCCTCCTTACTGACTACATTTTCCCTCAGACACACAAAGCACGTAAATTTTTCAAGAAATGCCATGAGCCCTATGATCCTATTGAAAGAGAAATCATTTCAACCACAGGAGAAATCCTTTGTTTCATCAACGTTGAGTCCATTGAAAATATGTTGCAAGCTCCAGCTATTACACCAACCCATCCTTTTTCTCATGAAATCCTGATAGAAGCTTATCAATAGCTAGATTTCACTAAAAGATCCCAGACTCTTGAACTTTTCTTAGTTATAGATAGTCCTCTACCTGAAAGAAACCCTCCCTATGATTCATCCATGTTCCCTAATAGAACCAAGCAAATTACCACTATTTTTTCCTATCTGCTTGGTTACAATTATGATCAATATGTTAATGAAGCTATCCTAGGTTTGTTGTCAATCTTGTTTACTCATTCCAAACCCATTGTTCTCTATGACTTGAACCAATTCCTAGTTGAAGTCATACACGAGGAATTTGTCCAGTTTAACACTGAAGAAGTATTCAAGTATGCTTCATTACTTGTATACCTTTTTATATATATTTAGGGATACAAATTTCCATTCACCTTATAGAAGCTAAATGACGAAGGCAACCAAAAATCAATGATCTTTCGGACTACAATGGGAATGGAGGAGAAAGAAGACTTTACCTATAAATAATTCATAGAATTGTTTATTCATCCAACTATTAGTCTTATGAGCAACTCCATTACCAAGAATCAGTGATGAAATCATGAAAGTGTTACAGCTAGTTGATCAAGCCACAATAGGAGATTCGTATATTTACCAAAACTACAAAGAAATCATGGTTTATGGTTGTGAGCTTCCACTCTACAAACTTCCCAAGTACCTCCCCATCAAAATCTTTTCACTGGAATATATTAGGTAGAGGTTCAATGCAGATGAAGTACACTTTGTGGCAACAAAGAAGAAATCTCAATTCAAGCTGAAAACTCGTGTTGGTCCATTCATCTGCAATACAAGGGCAACAAGAGAAGAAGCAGGCAGGTTATTAAAGGAAATGAACTTTGGTCTCAGTTTTGCTTGATATTATGACCCAATGGGAGTGATTTATAAACTCAAGGTTTAAAATAATTTTACTGCATATCACCACACAGCTAGACCTAGAATAGAGCAGTATAAAAATTAGTTGGAATGGAAAGTGAACACTCTTCAAGAAGCTGAAGAGCAGGTAGTTTCTACTTCAAATGTGCAAAATTCACTTGCACATGGAAAGGCAGCTAAAAGAGCAAGGGAAGAACAATCATCCCTACAACTGAAGCATCAAGTCATGGCTTTAGGATCGTGCATAGAAAGAAGAGACCTAGGATCTTTGTGATTGCTGGAGCAACAAATGAGTCTCAAAAAACAACATTTGATGGACTTGGAGAGACTATGATTTATACACAGTCTAGTGGACAGTCTACCCAGTCCCCAACTCATTCCACTACTTCTCATGAACAACAGATAATTTAGACTAGTGGAAACATTCAGAAAGACAAGGAGGAGGACATCTTTCATGTTTTCAGTGAGATTAAAAAGAAGAATGAAGAATTGAAATTGAACACCTACGCTCAATTTTGTAAACATTCCTCCAACTCTTAGGCTAGATGTATTTCATTTCTTTATTCTGAGAAGGGAAAAATGTAGATATGTTTCCTGCAAGCTCAGATTCCACAGCCCAAGACTCATGCACATTATCAGAAGAAATCCTCATTTGAGTTTAATGTAAAAGATGTGCATCCAATTGATCAAATTGAGATGCACAAACAAACTGGGCAGATGATTTCTTCCACTTTAACTCATACTTCCATGAGTTTGTCAAAGTTGTAAGTCACCTTGGCCAATACACCATGATAGTTGAAACTAGAAAAGGTTTCCTCACTGGAAAAGGACACCAAGAACAATTCCTTGGAAGATCTTGTGCTAAATATGGGATATGATCCCTCAAACATAAATGCATCAGAAGAACTTGTTAAGAAGAAAAATGTTGAGCTCTCAGCATTAAGGAAGCAGCTCAAACTACCAGCGTCTAAGGATCTAATGACCAAGGAGATGGAAGAAACCAAGACTCAGAAATTTGACATGATGAAGCTCATCATGGAACAGAATTTGCAAATAAAATAGATGGAAGAGAAAATGGAAAAATTGGTCAAAGAGAAAGAAGATGCTATTAACAATGCTCAAGTTCCAATGGATGTAGTTCCTCTTTCAGCAGTCTCAATAACCAGGGTTTCTATTTCAAACACAACATCAACTACATGTATAGTAGAAGGAGCTGAACAACTTGCAGAAGCTGTGCAAAATCTCTCCATTCAAAGAGTTAAAATGAAGAAGTTGCAGGATGAAGTGAGGGAATTAAAACATATGAAAGCAGTTGCAAACAGTTCAAATGGAACCGAGTTGCAGAGGAAAAGAAGTGAGATTAAGGTTTTGCAGAAGGAAATCAAAGAGTCCTACCTTGCAAATAAACTAGGTTTGCAAAAGAAGTTCTATCGAAAGAAATTATAGAATCAATCAAGGATATCTGGCCCTATATCAAGATAATATTTCATTAGAAAGACTTGTTGGAGAAAGCTCAGGAAGCTATGCAAACTATTTCTAAAGAGCTTGATGACATGCCTAAAATTGCTTCTGAAATAATCAAGTTCCTAAATTCTAAAGACAACTATGAGCGTGAGGAATTGGGTATAAATGACAGGACAACAACTATATTGGAAGTAAAGAATATCATTACCAAGAAAAACCTCATCCCTCAGTTGAAGGAAAAATGCAACAGTGTGAATACTATAATTCAAATATTTTTTAGCATGATTGAACCCTTGACTAGTAAGGGTTTTCCCTCTATGCTTGTGATTAATGGCAAATTAATGCCCATTGAGGATTATGTTCAAAAGCTTACAGAGGTGGGTACAAATGTTGCTTCATTTTCAAATATAAGAGGTGCAACAACACCAAGGGTTGTGATGAATGCGCTCAGAGATTCCTTTTTCATCCTAGATGAAATTAGCGATATATTTCGTGTAAAACCCATTGTCACGAAGTATACAGAGATGGATGAATTTTATAGGAGGGTAACTAAGTTATCTATCCTAGATTAAAAAACGATGAGAAGAATTAACTGATTTACTTGACTAAAAGGGTGATCAAACAACATTCAATATTTACAGGGACATTCATCACTGGCTCAACAGTTCTCAGTTTTTCCAGCAACAACCATCAACATCTCAGCACGAAAATAGTGATAGATCGACTATCAGTTTATGTTCTTGATTTTGTAATTATCTATTTTTGTAAAGAGGTTTAGGATATTTTCTCAATTCTTGGATTGTGTACATAACTCTCTTTCTCGAGTTATTAAGGGTTGAACCCTTGAAGAAGCATTTCTAAACATTAAATGTACTTGACTTTTCTAAATCATTAATACAAAAAAAATGCTTTCTAAATCCTGATTCATACAGTTTTATTTTTCTGTAAGCTTTTTTTACTTTTATTTCATAGTTTTTTCTCATGTTATGTTTTACAAAGATAACTAGGGAGGAGTAATTATGTCTCAATTATTCATATAAGCTTCTGAAGTGATCATCTATAAAGAGAATGAATTAGATAATTTTTTTCTTTTATTAATTCCCTCTAAATCATAATATCATCAGCATGTGTTGTAATCTTAAGCATATTCTGTTAAACCTTGTGAACATAGTTTAAAGGTTTTCTTACTTATGATTTTTTAATTTTAAATTTGAAGACTGTGATAGTCATACCATTTCTCTATTTCTACTCACCACCATGCGAGCTATATCACTATGTGAATTTTGATAGCAACCCTCTGTCTAAATATTAATACTATTCAAAAGGTTGGCCATCACCGTTTTAAAATTTGTTTCATACATTGGTCATCCAAATTAAAACAAAACCCCCAAAACAAACATCTTAGATGCCCTGGCATGATAGCTGACCATTATCATCTCAGAGATACAACAAGAGCCACATATCTTTCTTCTTGTTTTACCAAAAAATAGCTACGGAACCAATGCTATAATTTCCACCTAATGTACTCTTTCGGTCTGATGGACTCCCTAAACAATCTGCATTTCTGAAACCACACATCTTCACTCCCTTTGTCTATTTCTACCATAGTCCAAACTTGGTAGTGCTTATGAGGTACCATAAAACATGCTTACATGCCTTACAAAATAATTTGGTTGTCCTAACCATATCTTACCTCATTTGGTTGAATGCATAGCACATATCTAGTTGTCTTTTCATAAGATACATCAGTGAACCCGCTAACTGTCAATAAATGGTAGCATCCACTTCCTCACCTGAAGTGGCATCCTCGTTCCTCTAGTTGGTTGCTAAATGTATCTTCATGGGTTTGTGACTCTCCATGTAGAATATCTATAGTATCTCATTTGTATACTTACCTTGAGAAACAAATAGTTCTCCATCACCTTAACATACTTCAAACCTAAGGAAGTAGTGCATGAGACCCATGTCCTTCATTTCAAATTCCCTTTTGTTCTTCCTTGCAAGATTTGGTCAGCTACTCATCACCAATTAAAATAATATAATCAACATATAAGAAAATAATAAGTAATTTACCTTCTACCAAGATGTGATAGAGGTGTTCATCTGCTTCACTTTTGGTGAATTCCAAAATAATGAGATAGTTGTCTGTCTTGGTGTACTAAGCACGAGGTGATTGTTTGAGACCATACAAAGCTTGCTTGAGTCTTGACACATTATACTCATGATCAAATCTATCAAAACCTTCTATTTTTCCCGATTTACACCTCCTCCTTGATAATCCCATTGATAAATGTTGTTTTTACATCCATCTAGTGTATCTTCCACCCTATTTGTGCATCCAGTGCAACAATTTGTCTATCCCTTGGGCATAAATTTGGCCTTATGATTCCTTATGCTTTTCTATTCTACATACTTTACATTGAAGATCTATATCAAACCCACAAATAATTTATCTATTAGTATTGTGACAACTTCCCAAACATTTTTCTTTACAACGAACTCATATTCTTCCACCATTGCATCAACACATACATGTTTCTCTACTTCTTCCTCGAAAGAGGATGGTTCATTCTCTACAAGATTAGTAATTAGAGCCACATAGCTAGTGTACCCTTCAAGTGACCTCCGCTACTTGAAAAAATTTGAAGGAGCTCCCAAATTCTCCCTCACATCCTACACTAATCTATCGACTTCCCTAATTCTTTTCCTGTCTTCAATGGATGGTTCTTCTTGAGTGGAAGGTTCTTCCTACTCCTCAATTTGTGGTTTCTCCACAACTTCTTGAGGCTCCTCCTTTGGAGATAAAGGCTCCTCTTCTAGTGGGATCTAAAGCTCCCTCTCAAGAAATCACAGCATCACTTTCTCCTCCTCAAACATTACATCACTTCACACAAAATTCATTTTGAGGGAAGGTAAGTACACACTATATTTTTTTGGATTTTTGGTGTAACCCACAAAAACTCCCAACTCTATTGTCGGCTCAAGCTTCTTCCTTGATTCTTTGGAGAAATGGTACTAAGTAGATTTTACCAGGAACAGTGTCCACTCAAATGCTACTATTCCCACTAAGACTGGTAGCTATCTTAGAAACAAACAATTTAAGTCTACTTTCGTTTTCCTTTATGAAAATAGACAAGAGGTGAACCAAGGAGACCAACCTTAGTCTTTCACTTGATTTCCTCTCCTTCCTGATAGAGCTTTGTCGCTTCTTCTTCATCTACCCAGCTTCAAAGAGCACCTATGCAATCACAGCAACATACTACTATCGGAGAAAAAAGATCTATATTCATAAATAACACAGGACCAGATGTGCGTTAACCATACAAATACATATATAAACAAGTACACAAGAATATGGAGGAAAACTTGAATAGTTTTATTAAGATGAAAAGTAGCAAGGGGATTGAACCATATGTTCCAACCCATCATCATCCTCCAGTTAGAAAGCCCTTATTCAACTCAAGTAAGGCTTAGATCACCCAACACTATGAATGTACACCAGAAAACCAACAACACTTCTCTATAAGATACAAAATTCCAGCCTCTGGATCTCTGTGATGAGGTATCCATATATAGATAATTATAGGGAGGTGAGTCATCTTCTACAGTCTTGATTAGTGTCCTCTCTCTGATAGTTCTTGCTTCCACTTGGAGAATGATGATCTCTTACTCATCCTTGGTCGAAAACAGAGAGGCAAGTGTCAGAGGGGAAGCTTCTGGAAGATTCCATGATCTTCCACCTCGCATTTGGGCCCTGCCATCTGTCCATTCCTGACCATCGCACCCTACAGCAGAGCAATTCAATATGCATCGCACCTTGTACACTGGGAAGGTGATATGCATCGCACCCTCTACATTGGGGTTTCAATATGGTCCAATTTTGACCATTTATGAGCAATTTTTAGTGGAGAACTTCTGGGAGGTGATGTAATCAACTGACCTTGTTCCTTTAGGTAGTGAAGCAAAACTTTTAGGGACTTAGGAGCCCTCAATTTATGAACATTTATGATTGGGTTTGAAGTGCCAAAAAATGTCTATAACAGTTGCCCGCTAAAGCATGAGGTCGTTAATATTTTTGATGTCGGGTGAAATTCTTTACTATGAGGATCTGAAGTTTTTCGAGCTGGGAGGCGACCTGTAATAAGATACAATACAATACATTATTTTGACAACATTTTTTCATGATCTAGCTAAGGTGAGCATTCCCATGCTCAGCTTTATAAATTCATTTTCATGTACGTAGGACAGACAATCGTCTGTGGTAGACTGATGATATGGACTCATCATCGTTTGATTTGGATGATCATGTTTTCGCCAATGATGTACACTTGATGTCCTCATATTCCTGAATATATTGCAGCACAGATGGATGAAACTAGATCTGGGGTCTTCACAACTTGTCCAATCTTCACTTGGAGTACAAGTCGATCCATGTGAAAAATGTTCTGGAGTCGAACATGGAAAGACATCGCCTGATTACCAGCCAATGATGTAAGTTGTTAACAGGCACGAGAGGGATCACCAATAATGACAATGATCCTCAAGGTACTACAGTACAATTCACATGGTGTGACAAAGGACTTGGCGTCAAACACCACGTGAAATATCTCGGTCGAAGGCCATTGATGTAAACCTGTCGCTGAAAGTGAGAAACTTACCATTAAGGAATGCAAGCTTCAAAGTACTGAAAGGGTTGTTCCTAAGTCAATTTCTTGGATAATGAGCTGATGTCGACAAGAAGCGACCCATCGTAGGACGGCCTTAATGAATCCCACATCAACGACATGGAACGAAGCAAATGATTTTGGAGGTGAAAACAATCTGACGATACAGGGTTCAGGGTGGCGGTCATGAAGGAATAGAGCATGAATGTATTGCAGTGGGTGAGACACAGGAAAATTGTCTAAATGACTTCTCTTGAACATATCAGCAACACTGACGATGGATTAGTAGCATTAACCCCAAAGATGGATGGTGTGATTGACCAATGGTGATGACCAGTGAACCGAACAACCCAACCCAGCATGGATGCGGAAGGAAAGTGTCATGTTCAAGAGTGACTTGCTACCAATAAAGCTTTTTCAAGTTTTCTTCCCAATTTTCCCCAGTCATTGTTGACTAGTACCTCTTTATTTTTGTCAAGCTTGAGGAGGATACCTTATGCTTGTTCTATAATCCGCCATTTGGGTGAAACTGTCGCTATATTTTAGCGAGCCTAGCGACAGTGAAACTCGTTCTCGTCCATTTGGATGAGTTTATCACTATTCGGTTTTAACGAGTTTAACGACAAAGATAACTCAGTCCCTTTCAATTTTAGAGAGTCTGAAAGGAATGGAAAGGAGAATCCAATGATTCTTTTTTGCCATGTAATCCCTTAAGTCTGAAAAACCGTAAAATAATACAAAAGGGATGAAATTTCAATAGTTTTAACGAGCCGAACAAGACAAGCACTCGATATTTTTGTGTAATAATCCCTCAGGTCCAAAAAGATTAAAATCTACAGGAGGGATAGAACTTTCGATGAATTTTAATGAGCCGGAGAGGCCAATCGCTCAGCAATCTTTTCATTTTTTATGAGTCAGTTGAAAAGAGCTTAAAGGAGACTCGTTTTCGAGGAACGAGTGATGGTTTCGGGTAGCAGCTGATTCCAGGTAAGGTTTGGAATTCCCCAATCACGGTAGTGTCACAAGGATGGACAATAGAATCACTCTTCGCAGATGTTTCTCGAAGGGGTAAACAATGATATGGGGTTGAATGATCGGCTAAAAACAGAGTGGAGGTGATGATGAGAACACAATCAAGGCTCAAAAGCTGACGATAAGGCATTCACAATGGTTATTTACCGGTTCATTTTTTAATGACCTTAAACGCTGGGGGAAACATTTTCTCATGAATTATGTTTATTTTTTAACGAGCTTGAACTATGCGCTAAAACTGCTCGTGGCCGGTTTATTTTTTAACGAGATTGAACCCTGCAGTAACACTACTCGCGATAATGGTCATTGAGTCTTTGATTCACCATTAGCATTTTGTTCTTTCAAAGATTGTACTACCTATTCATTTGCTTCATCAAACTGATTAGAAATGAAAACATATGCTTGATAAATGAGTTAAGAACACTAATATTTTACTCGAAACACTTGCATGGTAAATTAAAAGTGACTTTTACCTCTCATTTTACCATTTCATTTGAATTTGGTTTGTTAGAGCTTTGGAGGTTCTTTCCCCCCCCAATTTTTACCAGCTGATTCCGGGAGATTCTGTGGACAATTCCTGATGCCTCTTGGACTAGGTACGAGCTAAAATTGTTCTCTTCAATTGCATGCCTTTCGTTTTGAATTCTGAGCCTGTTTCCTAGTTCTGCTGAGCTTCTGAGGTTTGAAGAACTCACCCTGGGACCATCGCACCCTTCCTTAATCGAAAGGTGTGATGCATACTAGTCTTCTCACTGACTAGTTAGTATGCATTGCTCCCAGTACAGTTACTAGGGTGCGATGGGCGCAAGGAGGAAAGTTTTTTCATAGTTTTCTCATAGATTTTTGCCTGTTTTTTACCAAATAAAGATCATGACTCTTCTCCTGTTTGTTTTTTAGAGATTCATCAGAGAAAAATGGTTGCTACATGGTGATAACGTGAGCAAAAAGAAGAAGATGTTATTCCTTTACATGATCCGGGCACAGTAGTTGCATTGCAGACTATGGTTTGTTGAAGTTTTTCCATATCTCTAGCATCAGGCAAAAAATCAGTTTGTTGCAATATTTCCTCAATGCCTGGGATCCTATCAACCAGGTGTTCCAAATTAGGGGCAAATCGATCCCCTTGAGTTTCATCGACATCTATTTTCTGACCGTTTTATCGAGGCATGGTGCCCTTCTCTCATTATCAGGCTCTGCTGGTGGGGGTGAGTCCGTGAGGGAGTACATTTGCCGGCACTGCAGAGAGGGATCTCAGCTGAGTACGGACGGAAAGATCAATATTCGAGATGTCATTGACTAGCCCTTGCGGACCATTCTCTTCACTTTCGCTAGACTGGCTGGTAGTTCTGCTCTTCACATAGCTAACAGGTCTTACATGGAGTATGCTTTGGAATGCCTTGAACTGAAGGCGTTCAACTGGTGTGATGCAGTACTATCTATGATGAAAGAACAAATGACCAAGGTGAAAAGTGGAAGATCCAAGAACTTTGGTTATGGTTCTATTTTGACCGCTTTCACTTTGGAGAGAATCCCAGTGATGCAACCGCAATACATTTCACTTGGCCTACCTCCACCGACTGAACCACGGATATAGAGATGGGTTGACCTCATGTATCGGTATGCAGGCCAACCCCATATTTATTCTTCTGATACTTTCTTTGAGTGGTTCGATCATTAGGAGATGGTTTATGCCAGGTTCCCATATGCTGGTATGGATTTCTGGGGTGATCCAAATTTGGTGTTGCCGGCTGGGGAGTAGTGGGGTGCCATGGGTAATTCTTTTGACCATATCTCTGTTCATTTTTCTTTATAATTTTCTTATTTTTTTTTATCAAGAATAATCAAAACTCATGTGCTCATGCAGATGTTGGACCAGTTCGATCAACAGTATGCCACAGAGACCCAGCGGCCGCTCCAGCAGGAGAGGCTATGGGGAGGGCTATCCTTCGCGACCTTGATGTGGTCGAGACTCTTTCAGCATTACAAGACCAGATCGAGGGTCTTACCTTTGGTATACTGGATGTGAGGACTGACAAGCTTCCTCTACGATTGCAGCGACATACTACTGGAGTGTCGAGTCGGTGGACTAGGCTTTTACGCATGATTGCACAGGCGGTGACTTGTTATCACCAGCATCATTAGACTAGGGTTCCCCCTAGAATTTTTAGTTTTGGGTCATTTGACCAATTTTTTCTTGATTACAAAACATTATGTATAAACTATAAATAGTTCTGAATATATTTTTGATTTTCAGGGCTTTATTTTGGTTAAGTTACATGATCCTGCTACATATATTGATGTGATGTTACTCTTTATAAATGTCGCAAACGTCTATCTAACACATAATTTGCCAATGAGTCTGTTAATGTGTTTAAAGTTTTAGAAATATGTTGATATTGGATGAAATTGAACTGTCTTTCCAAAATTCTAACCCTTAGGAACATGCGATAGATAGCTGGATTTCGTACAGAATAGATGCCGGTGAGTTGTAGAATGATGAGCTGTGAGTCTAGCCTGACGACAAGTCGGCATATTCCATGTGCGATGGCATCAGAGAGGAGTTATATCAATTCACTGTACTCAGTGGTATTGTTCATCGACTAACCAATACACACTCCTCTGAAACTTACTAACTCGCCGCTGGGATTGAAAATGGCCCATGCCGTAGAAGACAAGTTCCGCGAACTACAACTTGCTCCATCGGCATATCCAACGAATGATTCCAGTGGGTTTGACATCTGCAACGAATAAAAAAGGAGGATCAGCTGACCAAAATAAATTCTCTTGGCAAAAACAAAAATGTAACAAAAGCAAGAGGATTCCTACGCGGAATTAAGCATAGTAACGCTTAAGGTACAACCCGTTGCGAGGTTGCGCCAGTGGAATCCCATCATAGTCCATCAACTCGTAGGCTCCTTTTGCTAATAATTGCTTAACACATAGGGACCCATCGATAATGATTTGAATTTCCCTACTCCCAACTTATCAGATTCCTGGTCGTCAAGTAAGACCAAGTCACCTTCTGAGAAGACGTGAGGTTTGACATTCTTGTCGAACTATGCTTTGACTTGTTTCTTATGAGTTTTGTTAGCTGAAGCTGCATCACGACGGGTTTCATCTAATTATATTAGTTCCAGGAAACGAGCCTCTTCTTCTGAGGTTTTGGGGAGAAGGTCGACTACAAGTTTGAGGGACGATATTTCACATTGAACAGGTAAGATTGTTTCCAGACCATACACAAGTTGAAAAGGTGTGAACCCGGTTGCATTTCTTACCGATGTCTAGTATGCCCATAGGGTTGAGTATAGGATTATGTGACAATCCCATTTGTGGACTCCGATCATCCTTTGCAGCATGCGCTTTAGGACCTTGTTGATTGCCTTAACCTGTCTGTTAGCTTGCAGATAATACAGAGTAGAGTTGTCATGGGATAGTCCTAATTTGGAAACCAACTCAAACATGATTGCGAAAATGCGATCCATGATCTGTGACTATGGCATGTGAAATGCCGAATCTAGAGACTACATGATTAAAAAAGAAAAGGGCAGTTGTTTCTCCGCTGTTACTTAATGTAGGCATCTCCTCGACCCATTTGGTAAAATAGTGTACTGCGACTATGATATACCCATGCCCCACGACCGAGGTGGGGTTACATGTCATGAAATCTATTCCCCATTTGGGGAATGGCCCAATAGCTACTATTGGTTGTAGTGGTGTGGGTGGTCTTCTGGTTTTGCTATCAAAAATTTGGCAAGCATGACAACTTCTGACTGCGGTTATGCAATCTTTGAACATTGTTGGCCAGAAGTATCATGCTCACAAAATTTTTTGCGCTGTGGCATAACTAGATTGATGCCCCCCACATGCGCCTGAATGATAATCATTCAGGACTTTTTCGGCCTCCTCGTGGGTGAGGCACCTCCGCAGAACTTTATCGATACCACGACGGTAAAGAGTATCACCGACGATCACGTAGTCTTTTTCTTGGTATTGAATACGTCGTTGTTCGGAGTGTGAGGTATTAGACCTATATGTTTGTGTCTGGAGATGGATGATTATATCTCCATACCACAGATCGCTTGAAGATATCAGAAACAAATTTTCATCCATGATTGCTTCTTCGGATGTTGCATCGTTGGACGACGATGGGAGATCGCATAGTAACTCCGTGAATACCAGGGCTTTCTCTGATTTGTATTTTTTCAATTCCAGATCAAACTCTTGTAGAATTGCTATCCATTTTGAATATTTACCCCCCAGCAACTGTTGTGACAATATATAAGTCATGGGGTTGCAATCTAATAAAATGGTATTTTTCCCGAAGAGGACGTAGTGTCGAAATATCTGTATCACTTGAACAGCTGCAAGGGCGAGCTTTTCAACGTACGAGTATTTCATATTTGTATCATTTAAGTTTCGGCCTAAATAATATATATGATGTTCAATTCCATTGTCTATTGAACTGAAACCATTGCTATGGTCGTATCTGCTACAGCCAGATACCGGTTAAAGTCTTTTTGATAATCAGGAGCATATGTTAATGACACTTGTATTAGAGATTGCTTTAAAGCATCAAAGGAAGCTTGCGCGACCTGATCCCAAACAAAGGCTACTTCTTTTTTCAATAGATGAGTATAACCTTTAGCTAGTTCGGCGTAATTTGGAATGAACCTCCTAAGGAAGTTTGCTTTTCCTTGGAGTTTCTGAATCTGAAGCAAGTTTGAAGGTGGAGGCAAATCGATGATTGCAGGAACCTTGCAAGTGTCGAGACGAATCCCATCCTTTGAGACTACGAAGCCAATTAAATGACAAGAACTAACAAAAAACACGCATTTGTGCGGATTGAGTCGTATCTTGTGGTGTCGGAAACGTAGAAATATCGCTCTCAAATGGCACGGATGATCGGTCCGCTTTCACGAATGAGCTGGGAGATCATCGAGATATGGTTGAACGATGTTTTTGATGTCATGGAAAGCATAGTTCATTGCTCTCTGAAAAGTTGCCCCTGCATTCATCAAAACAAAGGGTAGCTTGCAATATGCGAATGTGCCCCATGAACAAATGAATGCAGTCTTTGACTAGTTTTGTGGGTGGATATTTATTTGATTATACCCAGAAAATCCATCCATAAATGAAAATATTTCGCATCTGGTACACTCATCAATTATCTGGTCAATAAAGGGTGTAGGGTAGTTTCCTTTTGGACAAGCTTGATTTACATCCCTATAATCGACGCACACTCTAATCGTTCCTTGTTTTTTCATCACAGGAATAATTTTCAATACCCAATCGGTTAAAGGAATGGGGTAAATGAAACCAACATCGAGGATTTTTTCAACTTTTGCCTTAATGGCAACAACTTTCTTGGGGTGCACCTACGGTAGCCGCTATCATACTGGTTTGACATCTGGATACATCTTAATTTCGTGTTCAACTATGCTCAAGTCAATACCTGGCATTTCATCATATGACCAAGGAAAGACATCTCTAAACTTGCGAAAGAGAGCACTATATATTTCCAGTTCTGAAGAAGAACAAGATTTGCCAACATGAATATTCTCTACAACATCTATTTTAGTTGAGATATTTATGGTAGTAGTCTATTCGATATTGGATAGGTTTCGCTCGGAATCCACTGTATTTACAGTATTCGCTAGAAAGTCAAATACTGAAGGATGGTGTAGGTTATCGGAATTATCTTCTTTCCAATTCAGAAGATGGGAAGGATGGTGGTAATCTTCCCATGGTGCCCCGTCAATCATCATTGAGTGAATGATTCCTTCATCTGTAGAGTGTACTCATGACCAACGATCTGAAGGGGTGCCATATTCCTTAGACCTATCTATCCAAACGCTTGATGAGCGTTGACGTGGGTTTGCCTCCCATGCTGAAAAAATTTATTGCTATAATATTTCCAGTGGGGTTAGAGGCAAAACTTGCAGATGATCTGTTTTAACATCGTTTTCTGACATCTTTTGAATGGAAGATATCATATTGCAGGTTCCTACATTAGCCACTTCTGCCAACTTCGTTGGAGGCGGTAGGGTAAAAGTTCCTATTATTGTGGGGTCTTTTAGTAGGCCTACTCTGATATTGTGAAGCATGTTAGGGCTTCCATGGACCATTGGAATGCTTCCCATAACTTGCGAATTGTTGGGGAGAAAATTTTGTTGGTCGATGATTGTAATTCCTCCTTGGGAAGGAAATGCAATTTTCCCAAAGTAGGTCAACACAACGGCTTCCATGGCGTATATCCAGGGTCTTCCCAGTAGGATGTTTTAATCAAGGTTTCCATCGATGACTTCAACATCGATTTCTACTGTTTTTCCCCCTAGTTTGACTTGCAAGTTACTTAATATTCCATACGGGGTGTATGTTCATCCATCAAATGCTTTCAATGTTGTCAATGATCATGACAAGGATGGACACCCTAGAGTTTTGCAGCAACTCATCGACATGATACATGTGGATACTCCCTCATCAATAATCATTCTATGAATAGTTTTGTTGAGGGCTTTCACTTGAATGAGGAAATCTAGTTGGGCTGGTAACTGAGGGTCGTATCCTTTGTGATTAAAAGATAAAAGATTGGAATCCGTTGGGTCAATCCCACATATTGATGATAATAAAGCCTACTTTCGGGAGAGGAAATTTTGCAGTACCTCAAGAGTCGACATCACAAAGGGCGATTGGGCTAAATCCTCCACTATATTATAGTGTTGTGCTGCTCGGGCATGAGGATTAAACGTTGATTTGTGTACTACTCCCTTTGGCAGTTTTATTGTTAATTCAGGAATGATGGGTGGCACAACTTCAGTTGAAGTTGTTGTTGAACTACTAGGTTGATCATTATCCTTGTTGTTCAACATCTATGGATTCCCGTAATATTTACTCCTTGTTGATATGAGAGCGTCATTTAGTTGCTTTGAAACTAACAACATTAGCACTTGGGACGGGGAAGCATTTTCGCTAGAAACTAGATTTGTTCCTGGGTTTGGAAATGGATTGGTCAATACAGCCGAGGTTTTTGAACTCTTGAAAGATTTTCTAAGTTCTTCTTTATATGGACACTCATTGGTCCAGTGGTCCTCGCCACATATATGACATGGAGTTTTTGGTTTCCTAATCTGAGAAGGGTTCGCAGAAGATTTTTTAGGAGATGAGTCCTCCTGGTTTTTCTTCTTCCCTTGTTTTTTTCTTATGTCCTGGTTTCTTGGATTCTTTGCCTTTTTCTGTCGACACAGCATTTACTTCCGAAGCTAGAAGTTCCTCATTTGCATTTTGACTCGAAACCGTACGGGCCTTTTTTGATGTAGCCTTTGCGGTTTTAGTGCTTGTTGTACCTATCACACCATCGTCGGCATGAGAGTCTTTGTTTGATTTAGGAGGTAGAGGAATAGAAAATTCTGGTCTAGGAGCATCAGGAATTTTATTGTAGAGCATGCCAGACTGAGTATAGATCAAATCTAGATATTGTGCACGAGCAATAACTTGCTCTTCAGTGATGACTCCTCCCTTTGCCACATCTTATGTAATAGCGTGTAACAGTGACTTAATAAACCATTCAGCCAATAGTTGATCAAGAACATATGTTTTTACCATTCTACGACGACATCGCCATTCATGAATATGATCGGATATGTGATCGCATATGTTTTGAAATTGGTAAGTAGCTCAGTTCCTGTTTCGTAGCTTATAGGTAACTAAAAATGGGTTAAAAAGGTTGTGGCTAGGGTACTGAAGTTATCAAATGAAGCTCTAGGCAGTTCGATATACCACTTTGCTGTCGGACCAGTTAACGTGCGCTGAAAGAGGCGAAGCCTAATCGAATCATCATTAAGAGTGTTTGATGAACACCATAGATGAAAGGTCATCATATGATTTGATGGGTCTTCGCCCAGATTTCCATTAAATTTAGGAATATCAGACGGAAGTTTATGCGGGATCGTCGGCCACCAAGGGGCGTAGGCAATTGGATCGTTCGTTAGTCGACTTAGATCCGGTAACTCGAAAGTTGCCACAAAAGGCAAATGTTGATTCAGGCTTGGTTGAGCATACCCAGGATAAGACAGAATTGTTTGAGCAGTGAGTCTTTGCATACCAGCATAATGCATTTGATGTTGGTAACTTTGGTAAGGTTGATGGGAATAACCATTATGATATGGTTGATATGGCTGCCCATTACTTGCAAAGACTTGTTACTCATATCCTTGGTAAGCCTGCTGGAATTTCGGTTGTTAGTATTGCACTATCCATGGTTGTGAAGTCATGGGATGTTGTCCAGTACTGAATGTTTGACCAAGATGGGGGTTGGTGTTCCCCATTTGAACCTGTGTCATTCCACTAGTTGGTGATTGTGGTTCTATCATAGGTACAAGAGATTGTTGCATTACAACATGCGAAACTTGAGGTTGGGATACAACTGGTGACGCTTGTACTTGTGATACTGCCACAATAGCTGGCGTAGTGGCGATATTTGTCATGGGTAAACTTTGTTGTATTGAGCATACAACTGTTGGTTGTTGAGACAGGATTGGCACCCAACCACCAGTCGTGATTCCAGCATAGCCCAGATTTTTTTGTGAACTCACGCATGGTTGTCCTTCCGAGGAAGGCAGTGAAAGGGTATACAGCCCTTCATACGATGGTAATCTAGTAATCAAAGGAATGATTTGCCTTTGGGGACCAGTTTGACCAAATTGACCTTGTGAAGGATCAATTTGTTGAGACTCAACGTAATAGATTCCAGATATAATTCCGCATGAACAAATGGGAACAGTCCATACTATCGAAAGAGCCCATGGATGGACTCCATCCAGCGATTGAAAGCTGGTTGGGATAGCTGGCACAGCGGCGAACATGGTCGGAGTAGCAGAAGGAGCTTCTGTTGTTGTTGTGTTGGGTAACACAGTCCTTGATGTCGACGGTTGTTTAGACATATTAAGCCTATTCAAAATATTCCTCAGCAATTCCTCAGGAACTTCCGATAGTGGGTGAACATCTTCTGATGAAGAAGGATACAGGGCGATCCTAGCTCCAAGTTGTGTTGGAGTGCTAGATGGAGGATCTTCCACAATCTCTTCTATGGAAATCAATCTAGGAGGAAGAGGCAGACCGTCAGGTCTGTAAAATATTTATGGTGCTAAAGAAGATGTAAGTTATACAGAAATAGACGGTTGGGGAGTAACAACTTCCAAATCGGCTGTAGACAGAGTCAGTGGGGGAATAGAAGTGTTAACCATCACACTAGGATCAGTTGTAATGTCCTTTTGTTGTTGCAGAATTTCTTCTATTGAGGTAGGGATACAAAAAATGTTTAGAGTAACTGGAGTCTTTGAGGATGTTGGAGTGCTTGCTCTAACCAACCTAGGGGACTTTGATCTAATCAAACAAGTTTTCTTCATCTGGAATGGTTTTTCTTCCAGAGTCAATGATGGTTGACTCGTAAGTCTCTGTGAACGACGGGATTTTGATTGACTTTCTTCCACGATTGCGGATTACTTGATCAAGTCAAAATAAAAGGGAAAAATGTTTTTTCGAATTAAATGAATTTTAGAGGCTTTGAAACAACTTGTTTTTTCAATTTTAAAGAGTTGAGAAAAAAAAAAAGATGACTCTAGTCGCCTTCGATTTGTATTGAGCCTGAAGCGACAAGTGCTCAGAGGACCTTTTCCTTTAAGGAGTCTGAAAAAGAGCAAAATGGAATTCTTTAGAGATCTAGGTAGAGGGGAGTACCAAACCAATCGCAAAACTGCAGAATACTTTTTACGGTATGGCAGTCAATCTTCCCGAATGTCGTGCTCAGTGCATTGCGATCGATAGGGTAGTAGACACGGCTTCCTAAGGATAAAGGATGCAGCCTATTGTGGTCTCCCAAAATATACTCGACAGTACATGGGAGCACAAGTCCGTACTGGCACTTGTCATCTCAGAGTGGAGGAATCACCCAACCAATAATGAAAACAATAGTTACCAGGTTTTACGATGTCGGAATATGTCTCTAGCCTAGACCTCTAGATGTTGTGTGTTAGGTTCCAAAGCTTTGTTAGATTCATTAAATTTATTTTAAGTTGATCTTGCTTAAAAAATTTCCTTTCAGGTTCACCACGTGATGTGTATACAATTCCTAAAATGTAGTCTAAGATGATAAACAAACGTTTAATCTTCTTTTGGTAATGAAAATCCTAGCTACTAAGGAAAGAAAGTTAAGAATATTTCAGCAAAGAGCATAGAGCACACGCTAAATGCATTGTCCTAAATCAAA
>APFE031190357.1:172837-203311 GCA_000404065.3 Pinus taeda | reverse complement strand
GCTAAGTGGCCAAAAGGACCTACTCAGTTGTCTCCACCACTCCAAGCATAGCTCTCAACTCTGAAAATTTATTTTCAGTGAAAGACATTATGAAGATGTCTGCAACCTACTACTCAGTGGGGCAGTACTGCAGTGATATGACTCGGTCACGGATCAGCTCGCGAATGTAATGCATGTGAATCTCGATGTGCTTGGTCCTATGCCTGTAAAATGGATCAATCGATATCTGAATGGACCCCTGATTGTCACAAAATATGACAGTCAGAAGTGGATACTGAATACCAAACTCGGAGAGAAGCCCTTGCAACTAAACAACCTGTGTAGCTGCATTCACTACACCTCTATACTCTACCTCGACTGTAGATAAAGCCAATCTGATAATGACATCTAAGACAATTATTAAGATATTACAGACTCATGTGCATGGATATGCCTATGTTACTTTGTGCAATGGATCGATAAGATTGCAAAATACATAAATAATAAAGCAATTAAAGAACAT
Source organism: Pinus taeda (assembly GCA_000404065.3). Taxonomy (NCBI): domain Eukaryota; kingdom Viridiplantae; phylum Streptophyta; class Pinopsida; order Pinales; family Pinaceae; genus Pinus; species Pinus taeda. The sequence continues at coordinate 202,809 of APFE031190357.1, read as the reverse complement.
AACAAACAACACACATAAACACAGTAGTTTAATAAGGATTTCACCGAACACTCCTGGGCTATGTCTCCTAGTCCAGCCTTCAGTGGTGACCTCTCTATTATGTCTTCAAAACTAGATTTTTACAAAAGTATGAGCTTAATTTGAGTCTCAACCCACAACAATTACAACAACAAGAGTTTTACTTGAACCCCTCAAGCCTCTTTGAGTACACAGACTCTCTCTATCACTCTCTGTCTTTGTCTTTGCTCTGCCTCAACACTGCCTTCCCATGTCTTCTATCTTCTGTGGCTTTAAAGCCAATCTGCACTATTTGTTCATTTCTCCTTCTTTGACTCTCTGGCTTCCCGGCCTCTATCCAATCAGACCGCCCTCTAAGCGTTACCAATCATTGCTAAACGCTTTCAGGGATGGTGGTCACCTATTCTATAACAGAATGGATCATTAGGCCTTTGAAATCCCAAAATTGTTCATTTTCTATTTACACAGAGAAACGCTGCAAAACATGGGAAAATCTGCCAAATCACTGTTCATTAGATTTGAAATATTATGAGTCCACCTTAAAACTCTTACCAGGACTGCATTTATAGTGCTTATTACATCTCCACCGTTGATCTGGGAGATCCAGATCCAATGGCTGTGGTTCATTTGGGGCGACTCTTTCGTACAAAGGTTATCCTCCTGATGAGGGTGGTTTTCTCTCTCCTTAGCTTGGACACATGGAAACGACTATATGGGATCGGGCGGAGCCTGGCCCAAACCATTGACTATCCTTGGCCCGCCTGAAATCCCGCTTATATCGTGATTTCCCTTTGTATTTAAAAATGCATTAAAACATTGAAAAACCCCGTGAAAATGTCTTTATCGGACTTGAAATATATATATAATGGCATTAATAAACCCTTTCAGGTCCAGTTTCATCACATCAACACTTTATCCTTTGTATTTCATTTATTTAACGAAAAACGCAAATACAAAGGAAAACCCTGTTTTTCGGATCTCAAATTATATCAAATACTGTTTATAATGTTATCGGGTCTGGCTATCACGACCCCTCTCTATTGTAATGTTCCAATGCGATGTTGCAATGCGATTGATCACAATCACATATTGCACATACCCTGGGCCGTTGTAAGCACTCCTTTGGATTTGCCGACATTGATACTGCAATGCAACTTGGGCCATCGATTTGCATGCTTGATCAAAGGTCCTCGTTGACCCCGATGATCGCTATCACATTTTTCATATGGTCTCTGCCAATAGCCCCTACTTGCCACCACCAATTGCGATTGGCCGATGGGATCTGGACCGTTGATTGGCCAGATCCGACGACTCTGATGCAAAGTTGCTGTAAGCCTCTGGTAAGCCTTATTTCACTGATTTCTTCATGTTTTTGCCTCCCGATAGTGTAATCCGAATTTTTGAAAATTTCTTCTCATGTGATAGTTTCGAGTGTTTGAAGACTTAGAGGGTTTTCTAGGTTCCATTTGGATCACGCCTTCCCACTAAAAAGGCTTTTGGACCACCAAAAGTTGGTTTTTAAGCATCTATCCATCTCGCACTACTTGGTTTTGAACCTTTGAGTCCAATTATGTGGTACTCAACATCCTCTCTGTGTGTAGTTCTCACCTTCATATCCAGAGCTGTATCTTCCTACAACTCATTGAGATATTTAGGCAACAGATCATCAATAGAAGGCAAATGACTTTGCTCTTCGGGATCTTCAATCAAAGAAGGTTCAAATAGTCTCAAGTTCTCTGCATTAACTACTAAATAGATCTGCATGTAAGCTGGAAAATCAAGGCGAAAAGAATTCTCACCAATTTTCTCAAGTATTTTGAAAGGCCCATACCTTATTGGCTTTATCTTCTTACCTTCACCTTGCATTCTATCTTTGCTGATGTATAACTAGACTTGATCGCCAACTTGGAAGCTATTCTCAATTTGATGCTTATCATGCCTTGCCTTGTACTTGGCTTGGCTCTTTTGTAGTTGTTCTTCCACTGCTTGGTGAATTTCTTGGATCTGTTCGATGAACTTGGTTGCTTTGTCCACATCATTGTGTCCATCAACTGCTATGTCTTTACTAAAGACAAAATCCAAGGGAGACCTTGGTGTAAAACCAAAACAAGTCTCAAAAGGAGATCTTTGTGTAGAAGAGTGCTTAGTATGGTTGTAAGCATGTTGCACATAACACAAATGTTCATCCCAAAGCTTGGGTTGCTCGCTACAATAGGCTCTAAGCAAACTGGATCACTGTCCTATTGACCACCTCCTTTTGGCGATCTGTTTATGGATGAAAGGTTGTGCTCTTCTTCAGTCTAGTGTCCATTAACTCCCATAGACTTGACCAAAACTTCCCAACAAATCTGGAATCTAGATCAGATACAATGGAAGTGTGTAACCCAAAATGTACCCATACATGCTGAAAGAACAACTTTGATGTTTGTTCAGCTGTAATATGCTTGTTACATGGTATTAAAATGCACATTTTGCTGAACTTGTCCATAATAACATATAAATAATCATGACCTTTTCTAGATTTTGGTAGTCCGCCAACAAAGTCCATGGAAACACTTTCCTAACGATGAGAAGGAATTGGAAGTGGAGTGTACAAGCCTAGTTTTCTATTGTTGGGCTTGCTTTTAGCACACATGGTACACCCTTTAATACATCTAGAAATAATTTCATGCATTCTTGGCCAATAAAAAAAACTTTGCAGTTGTGCAATTGTTTTACTTACACAAAAATGACCTGATATTAGAGAAGTATGTGCTTCTCGGATTATGTTAACTATTTCAATTTGAGGAATTCATAACTTTCCCAAATGATACAAGAGTTGGTCCTTAACATGATAATCCAATTCTTCTACTTGTTTGCCATGACTTAAAGTTGCATATACATCTTTAAAATCTATATCTTGAGCATATTGTTAAATGTAGCTTTCATGCAATACTGAGTTATGCTTAAGTATAGTAGATGCATTTATAATTGGTCTAGATAACATATCTGCAACTTCATTGTGCATGCCCTTCTTATACCTGATGACAAGATGAAACTGTTGTAGAAAACCAATCCACCTATAGTGTCTTGATTGCTGCAATTTAGTTTGTGAGTGAAAATATTGAAGTGGTTGATGATCAATATGTATAATTGTTTCTTTGCCTAATAGGTAATGTTTCCACTTTTTCACACTCTGCACTAATGCATACAATCTTTATCATATGTGGGATAATTAACTACTGCAGAATTAAATGTCTCAGAATGATAACATATGGATTTACCATGTTGCATCAACATTGCTCCCATGGCATAGTCACTGGCATCTGTTTCAATCTCAAATGGTCTTTGAAGATCTGGCAATGCTAGTACTGGTGCTGTACTAATATTTTCTTTCAAGGTGTCGAAGGCTTTCTGCTGTTTGCCTCCCCACTAAAACACAGTGTTCAATTTTGTTAAAGCATGTAAGGGAGCTGCAATCAAGGAAAAGTTAGCAATAAACTTTCTCCAATATTGTGCTGCTCCTAGGAAGCTCCTAACTTCTGTAGCAGATTTGAGTTTAGGCCAGTTCACAATGACTTCAACCTTAGAGGGATCTATCTTCAATTCACCACCCCCTACAATATGATACAAATAATTCAAATATGTTTTACCAAATTCACATTTTTATAATTTAACATAGATATTTTCTCTTTTCAAAACATTTAGAGTCTTCTTTACATGCTTCAAATGTTATTCCCATGTTTTACTAAAAACAAGAATGTCATCTAAATATACAATTACAAAATCATCAATAAAAGGCCTGAGTACATCCTTCATTACTCTGATGAAAGTGGCAGGAGCATTAGGTAAGCCAAAAGGCATAACTAGCCATTCATACAACCCTTGTTTAGTTTTGAAATTAGTCTTCCATGCATCTTGCTCTGCTACTCTGACCTGATGATAGCCACTACGCAAGTCCAACTTGGAAAAGTAAACAACCTCTTTCAACTGATCTAATAGATCATCTATGCGAGGAAGAGGATAACAATTTTTGATCGTTATTTTATTCAGTGCTATGTATTCAATGCACATCCTCCACGAACCATCTTTCTTTCTCACCAATACGATTGGAGATCCGCATGGTGATCTGATTGGCCTTATGAACCCTTTGTTGAGCAGCTCCTGTACTTGCTTCTTGATCTCTGCATTCTCTAAAGCGGATAACCTGTACATTCCGATGTTAGGCAATGGAGCATCTTGCTGCAAATGAATATCATGTACAATTTCCCTTTTGGGTGGCAGACCTTTAGGTTCTTGAAATAGGATATCATATTCTGAAACAAATTTTTCTAAATCAGATTTCCTGTTTAGTATCATAACCTTCAAATACATTGGTTTTATCAGGGGTCTTTTCCTTTACAAACATTAGTAAAAATTGCTTGCATGAATTTACAATTCTTTTCATCTGCCCCGAGTTAATGAGAGTGTAGTTATTTTTGAGCTGATGAGCTCTTACAATATATTCGATTCCATATTTTGTGAGTTGATACTTATTTTCAGTTCTATAAAAAATGGCTTTCCTATCATACAAATAAGGACTTCCTTAGACAATATACATATATCCAAGGGAACTATATCTAACTCAACCTCATCAACAAAAGTTGACTCAAAAGAAAACCTAAGTTTACATTGTCTAGTCACTTGTAGCTTTGCTTTATCACATACCCAACCTAATGGATATGGCTTCTTGTGAGGTGTGGTTAGTAGTACCAACTTCTTTACAATTACTTCAGAAATCAAGTTTACTTGTGAACCACTATCAAATAAAGTATCAATCTTTTAATTCTTGGAAATAACTCTAATATGAAAAAGCTCATGTCTTTTCCTCTCATTTTCTTCATTATCAATAGATTGTGTAGAATTACTAGTAGATGCTTTAGAATTTTTACCTTCTATACCTGTGGCTGTGATTGTTGTTTCATCGCCTGAGTCCGACCCCAAATATTTCTGAATAGCAGTAGCAATCTTCTTATTCTTGCCATCAAACTTCTTGGGTTTCAGCTCCAGATGCAAAGACCAACAATGTTCATGATCATGTCCATCCTTCTTGCAGTGAGTGCATGAAGGTTTTTCTTTCTGTACAGTGTTTGTATTCCTCTCCTTCCATTTTTGCTTCTTCTTTTCCCTATTCTTGCTTGCAGTGGGTTTTGATGACCCCCCAATCTCTGGGTTCACAGTCTTGCCTCTAGCCTCTAGATGTGTAGCCTGAACAGATACCTCATTTATGCTAGCGGGGTTAAACATGAGAATGGTATGCCTCAAATAGCTGTGTAGACCACCTATATACTTCAACAAAGTTTCAGGTGAGTCTAGAGAAATGCCTAGAATTAAAGTTTTTTTTCTAAATTACTAGGTATAGCTTTGTACACTTTGCCCCTTTAGCTGGCGAAGAGTTTGCCAACTCATCATTGCTTGCTGCATATAAGCTAGTGGATAGAATTGTTTTTTAATGGCAGAAACAAATTCACTCTAGGTAGAAAGAATTTTACCATGCTTCTTCAAATCAACTCATGCCCTGCCTTCCCACCACACTAGGGCAGTTCCTCCAAGGTGAAGGCTGGCCAGTTGAATCTTTCTCCTTTCTGAATCGATGTTCTACACCTTGCAATATACATCAATCTGTCTAATCCAGTTATCTAGCTTTTCTGCATTTAATTATCCATCATATATTGGCAAATCAAATTTTACATCTAATTTAATCAAAGGGCTAGAAGGAGGTGTTGATAAAGGAGGCTCTTTCCCTTTCCCTTTGCGATATGAATGGCCATCTAGAAGAGGTTACTCTATTCCTTTGCCTTGTTTGGAGGTTGAAGTATCTTCACTTCGACCTTTCTTAAATTCTCGATACATCTCTTCTACCACGGCTCTCATGGTCATGAAACTATCCATGAACTGAGACTCTGATTCCAAAGGAATTTCTTCTGCCATTTTGCTCCTAGGATGGACTCTTCCAATTTCTGGGTTAGTCTCAACTAGTTCTCCTTCTCCTAATTTGAGCTTTGACCTAGTTAGCATTCAACAATCCAGCACAAGCTTGTCTAACCTTAGCAAACCTAAAGCTATGATACCACTTGATTTGATATTGAGATCTTAGACAATTATTAAGGTATTACAAACTCATGTGCTTGTATATGCCTATGTTATTTTGTGCAATGGATCGATAAGATTGCAAAATACATAGACAATGAAGCAGTTAAATAACATAATATAGAACACACATAAACACAACAAGTTTAATAAGGAGTTCACCCAAAACTCCTGGGCTATGTCTCCTGGTCCAACCTTTAGTTGTGACCTCTCTATTATGTCTTCAAAAACAGAGTTTACAACAATGAGCTCAATTTGAGCCTCACACAATAGATACAAAACAATAAGGCTTTCTTGGATCCCCCAAGTCTCTTTTGAGTACACAGACTCTCCTCACTGACCCTCTATCTCTGTTACTTTGTCTCAGCACTGCTTGCCTTTGTTTGCTCTCTGTCTGTGGATTTTAAAGCCAATCTGCATTGTCTGTTCATTTCACCTTCTCGAGCTCTCTGGCTTCTCAACCTCTATCTATTTAGATCCCTTTATGAGAGTTAGTAATCATTGCTAAATGCTTCCAGGGATGGTGGCCACCTGTACTGTAACGGAATGGGTCATCGGGCCGTTGAAATCCCAAAATTGGTTGTTTTTTGTTTACACAGAGAAACGCGTTCAAACACAAGAAAATTCTGCCAAACATTGTCTATCGGACTTCAAATATCCATAAATCCACCTTATATTCCTATCGGGTTTGCCTGTATATCGACATCGCATCTCCACCGTTGATCTAGGAGATTCGGATCCAACGGCTGTGGTTCGTTTCGAGCGGCCCTTTCGTACGGGGGTTAACCGCCCGATGAGGGTGGTTTTCTCTCTCCTCAGCCTAGACATGTGGCAGCCATTGTATGGTATTGGGCGGAGCTCGACCCAAACCATTTAATGCCTTTGGCTCGCCTGAAATCTCGCTCATATCGTGATTTGCCTTTGTATTAAAAATACATGAAAAACATTGAAAAAACCCGAAAAATGGCTTTATGGACTTGAAATCATATATAAAAGTGTTAATAAACCCTTTAGTGTCTGTAATAACACATTGGCACTTTTTCTTTGGTTTTTCGTTTATTCAACGAAAATGCGATTTACAAAGGAAAACCTTGTTTTCCGGATCTCAAATCATATCAAACATCATTTATAATATTTATCGGGTCCAGCTATTGGCCACGCTCCATTGTAATGTTTCGATGCGATATTGTAATGCGATCGATTGCAATCACATATCGCACATGCCCTGGGCCGATTGTAATCACTCCTTTGTATTTGCCGATTGTGATATCGCGCGTTAACATGGGCCGTCAATCTGCGTGCTTGATCGACGGTCCTTGTTGATCCGCGCTGATCACAATCACAACTGTCATGTGATAGCCCCTGATTGCCTCCACTTGCCATTGCCGATTGCGATTTGCCGATCGGATATGGACCGTTGATCGGCTAGATCCAACGGCTCCGATTCAAAGTTGCTTTAAACCGCCTATACTCTGTTTTTCAATGATTTCTTCATGTTTTTGCCTCCCGATAGTGTTATCCGCCTTTTTAAGAGTTTATCCTCATGCGATAGTTTTGATATTTTGAAAGATTTTGAAGACTTAGAGGGTTTTTGGATCAATTTTGGATCAATCAATCAACTAGAAGACCCTATAAAGCAATGATGATAGAGTCCCAGGGTAAGAGGGAGCTCTGGGAGGTTCCTATGAGTAAAGGAACTCAAGCAAGTTTCTGAGTGAAGAGAAACTTGGAACTCATCCCTGGTTAAGAGGGAGAGTTAGACACAACATTCTTGTCTTCAGTTTGGAAGAAAGAATGGAGGATTGTGTAATCTTCTAGCATGTGACACTCTTTGAGGATGTGGTAGGGAATCCAAGACAAGAGTGGGCAAAAGGACCAATATTCTTGAGGGTTGGGAACCCAAGATGATAATAGTCCTGGTAGGGCATACTTGGAGAACACCCGGGTGGGTATGACCCTAAGAGAGACAATGATGATGTGTGTCTATAAGTCATTGGTCTTCCCAACATTGTGCTATGGTCTAAGAGAGAGATAAAGTTGTTAGTCAAGGCCTTGCTATATGGAAACAATGTTGGTTGAAATGATGCTATAACAGATGGATTGCAAATATGATTCTTCTTATGATAAATTCTTTAGATTGAGAATGACCAAGTACCATTATGAATACCTCCCTAGTTAAGAGGGAGCGTTGAAGAAAATGTAACTAGATTCGGTCTTCATAATGACATGATCTTTGTAAATGCTGTAATAAAGATAATAAATTATTTTTGTATCCCTTGCTACACGGGTTTCATGAGCAAGAAGTGTCACTAGGTAAAATACTTCTTCTTGATGTCTTTAGGATTTTATTATTATGTCAAAGAGTCATTTCATGTGTAAAATCTCTTCAAGAGCCTATGTAAATGTATACACGTCTTCAACAATAAGTAACAACCCTCCAAGACCAAGAATAATCCTCCAAATACAAGCACACCAAAGTCTGCAAGCAGAATAATGAAGAGATCTTCATGTCGGCTCAAATATGTGGCACAAACCACTATAAATACCCATCTAGGGTCAACGAAGAAAGACAAGATTTTCTTATTCTTCCTCTTAATTTTTTGCATGGATGAAGATCAGATCCGCACCACAGAGAGGCATTAGCGCTTGAATGCGCCTCAATTGTGTATTAGGTGCAATCATGGCCAGATCTTGGTTGCATAAATATAGACACAACACTAATCCAAGTTCTGGAGCAGAGATGTCATCTCAGATGGATAGAGCATAAACCTTAATCTTGGCACACCTATGAATAGAAGGTACAGATCTCGGATGGCTGGAACAAAGGTATATTTTTGGTATACTTGTAGGTACAATCAAGCTATATCACGGTTGATGGAGCAGAAGAAATCTCAGATAGATAAGTAGTCTGAGCATATAGATATTTCATCTCTTGCGAAGGTACAATAATGAGGCATAGTAACAACAATGATCCTATAGCTGCAATGAAAGTCTCGACATAATGATGTTTCTTTTCTATCAGAATATATCAAAGTCCTGATGGGCCGCAATATCAATAGTGAAAAGGATAAGTAATCTCGGATTCATGAAAGAAGCAGTAACCATTACAGTCTCGACCTGGATGAAAGGTAAGATCACTATTTCGGTGGATCTACTTCATACGCAGTCAACGTATATATGATATAAATAATTTCGGAACCCTTACTATCCTCAATGTCTCGGGTTAATAGAGATCACGATGATCCTAGAGATTCTATCTCAATCATGTTGAAAATAATTTCGGTAACCATTGGAGTGTAAGCATAATGAGGAGCAGTGTCAAGGGATTCAAGTAGTGTTAAGGACTGCAATGCAGGCATGATAAAAAAGAAATAGTAATGACAGTGATTTCTACACTCTCGGCATAATAAAAGAAGTTGTAGTAACAATGATGATCATGATCCTATTCTTGAAAGAACATGATCTCGATGAAGATACAAAGATCACCTCTGTGGCAACCTCAAGGGACAGTCATGGTACAACAATGATGACAACTGTAATAAAGATCTCAGTGATGCAGTGGTACAACAGTGATGATGATCTTAGCAGTGAAGAAGAAAAGGGATTGGTGTCTTGGCCTTGGAGAGGTAGAATGTGTCAAGGGTCACGGTCTTGGTATTCGTCAATGGAATCTATATAAGAAGAATTTTGTGTGGGTTTTCCTCTCTAAGAGGATGAGGTTTTGGCCCTGGCCAAAAGCCAAATATTTGTGTTCTTGTCTCTTTTGTTTTGATGTTAGTTTGATGAATTAATCACACACGCTAAGAATGAATGGAAGATAAAGCTAATATTAAATTGTATAAATACTTTACAAATTGTTATCATGTAACAAAAAATCACCTTAAATGTGTTTGCCCTAGCTTTTTCAACAAAATGTTCACATTGGCTGAGAATGGTTCTCGTCATTCCTATGTTTTTGGGGTTTGAAAACAAGAATAAATTGTCCACGTTGGTTGAGAATGGTTTCAAGAAATGGGAACTTTCTAACAACTTCAACGTCATGGAAATAAGTGTTTAGGAATAAGTTTTGGTATAGAAAGCTTTAAATTAAAACTATACCTTTGGTATTAATAAGTACCAATTTTCAATAATAATTTTTTTGTTAGGCAGTGTTTGTATTACTTATGCATGAAGAAATATACATTATGTGCAATGCCTATTGGTATGCCACTAGGGAAACACGATCAGTAGAATAGTAACAATTTTTTTGTCCATTTGAATAGTCTAAACTTGATTAAAAAATAAAAAAGATAGTAAAATTTGTCCCAAGTGAACATTTTACTAGAAAACATAGACGTAACATCACCTATAATTGCATTCATATTGTGACTATCATATATAACAAGGATGAAAAGGAAATACATCTATCTAGATGCAGAATTCCCTTGAATAGCATTAGGTATGTCATCCTCCCCTTAGGAGGAAGAAAACTCCCAAGTTCGAGAATTTTTGTTGTTGTTGCTATAATGGAAACTTTGTTAATAAGCTTCCTTTTTCGGTTTTTCATTCATCAATACAATAGTAATTCCAAACTAGGTTTTAGAGCACTTGACTAAAACTTTTCCACCATAGTTGTCTTAATATGCTAGTAAATAGTTTGCATATGTCTTGTTTGTCGAGTTTTTGGGTTACTTGTGTCAAGAATCCTACCTCCAACTTCGTCTTCAATATTGACATCTGTAACGAACATCCTCTCTATTCCAACCTCTTGTTCTGTGTATCGTGTTTCTCTTTGAATTTTGAGAGCTGTGGATTACACATAAACAACAATAAAACATTTTGTAGAACAACGTGCTTGAGAGCATGAAGCAGTGTTATGACCTTTCCTTCTTGAACGTTCCATTAAATGAGATAGACAAACCTTTGTCATAGGGTAGATGACTAGATGCACTAGGTTGGAAGGGCATAATGAATAACACACTAGAGTGACCACTGACTGGCTCAACTAGAATTTGCGAGAGGATAGAAGAGGGGGGAGTGAGGTTGGAATCAAAGAATTATGAATCCTCCATACCAGTAGACATGACCAGTGGGTTGTGAGGAGTCAACTAAAACGAGAATCGAAAAAGACACCCTCTAAACTAGACTCAATAGCAACAACAATCAAGGAGCATGATATTTTTTAAGCATTTATTATTTTTCCTATATATAGTATTATAGGAAACTATTTTGGTTTGAAAATTCATACATATATAATGTAGGGGAATATTCAATAAAAAACATGCAATTTACTATTAAAATTAGTAAATTTTTGGCAAATATTGTCCATTTAATCATATATATGTAAAAAATAGGTGGATTTTTAACCAAATTGGTGAATACTTTTTTTTTTTTAAATATCCAAAAAATAACTAATTTCAAAATTTCACCCCTAAATTTTTCCCTATCAAGGAGTGATAAAGAGACCTCAACATTAGAAAAGTATCGGGAGAGAGAAACTCCCGACAAGAAAGAGTCATAAGCATGGATAGAACAACAATTGGGAAAGGAAAAAAAAAGAGCCAAGCCTAAGCAAGGAAAGTTAACTCGAACCAAAATTCAAAATTAGAGTCAAATAGGGGAGTTGAAAAAAACCTTTGAGAGAATTCCACTAAAAACTTTCTTTCTTGTTGAAAAGTATAACTAGGTTCGGTTTGTTGAGAAATGTAGGGCATGTAGTAGATAACAATTTCCCTTCTTGATAATTGCTAGTGATGTTCTTTTACTTTCTTGTTCTTGTATTCAATTCCTTGTTAGCTTATTAATGTGTTCTATCATCAAGAAAATTACCCGTATGCATAATAATAAAAGAGACAAGTGACACAATACATAGGCTTCTTCAGCCAGGGCCAAAACCTCTTACCTTTAGAGAGGAAAACCCAATCAAAGTTTTTATTCTTATATCTTAAATTGATAACTACCAAGACCATGATACATACCCTTGACTCTAGTATCCTTCCAAGAACCTTGTAACTAACCTTGATACTCTACCTTTCTCTTGTTGAATTCCTTGACTCCTTCTAGATAACTCAACCTCTATTTTTCTTACTGTTTCTCCTCGGATTTCCCTAGAGAAGATTTGCCTCTAGGTCTTTACTGAATTCCTCTAGAGATACTCGGTCTATAGATCTCTACTTCAACCTCCCAGAAGAATCCTTCTCTTGCTGCCTTAACTTCACACTTCTCAGAAGAAATTGCTGCCCAGAACTTTGCACTGCCCAGAAGAAACTGCTGCCAAGAACTTCGCACTGGCCCAAAAGAAAATGATGCCCAGAACTTCACACTACCCAGAACTTTGTACTACCCCAGAATATTCCCTTTCGTTGGCCTAGAAGAAACCTTAACTTCGATTTCCAGAAGAAACCGCTTTCTCCCTTCTTCGCACTTCTGCTTCTCTTCATTTCTTTGTCCTTGCTTCTTCCTTACTTCACTCTTCTTCTTGTCTCAAGTGAGTCAAGTTATTGTCTTCAAATGAAGGACAAGTTAGGCTATGTATACCCCTCCTTCATTGTCCTTTAGGCCGACTTGATAGCTGGAGTTAGGCCGACTTGATCTAATAACTTTCTCATCATTTGTAGGCTGACTTGAAGATTTTTGGTGACAAGTTATTGGAGGATATTTTACATAGATAATATTGACCTTTTACAAAGTGTAACATGACTTCATTTACATGACAATGACTCTTACATATTATGACTAGATGACAAATAAATCCTAAAGGCTCTCAATTGGAGCCTTGACTCAAAAACAAAATCCTTGCTCATGAGGCCCATGAAGCAAGTCAATAAAATAAAATAATTTTTATTTATTTACATCTTATTACATAAAATCATATTTACATGTCATTATGAAGACCAAACCTAGTTACACTTTTCAACACTCCATCTTAACTAGGTAGGTATTCATAATGGTACCTTGGACTTTCTTAATCTAAAGTATCTCTTAAGAAGAATTTAGATTTGTAACTCCTTTTTAATAGCATCATACCAACCAACATTTCCATATAGCAAGGCCTTGACTAACAACTCTATCTCTCCACAAGATCAAAGCACAATGCTAGTGAGACCAATGATATATAAACATACTCATCATTGCGTCTCCTGGAACATACCCCACCTGGGTTCTCTCAGGGTATGCTCCATGAGGACTATTCTTATCTTGGACTCCCCAGTCCTCAAATAATATCGGTCCTCCATGAATACTCTTAGTGTTGGATGCCCTATCTCATCCTCAAAGACCACCGGATGCCAAATGATTACACAATCCTCCATTCTTCCTTCCTAGGTGAAGAACATAACAACATGTCTATCTCTTTCCTTTTCAAACCAGGAGGATATATTCCATTAAAGGAATGTACTCATTCCATCATAAAGGAATGTACCTAAGCTTCCTGCTTAGGAAAAATTTCTTCCAAGTAAGAAACTTCTTTATCATGCTCCCTCTTAACTAGGGAATTTCCACAGCTTCTCTTGTGGAGATCCTAGAACAAACAACTACTTGAAGAGCTCCTTCTTTTAATGTCATGAAATTATTCTTTGTTAAGGAGTATTCAACTTTGGGGACTTCTACATAGGGCACAATTCATTCATAACTTTTATTCATGAGTTAGTCATGTCTTCAACTCATCAGAAAGTGATCCATCACATCTTTCATCTGTCTTTGCTTCATGTTATTCTGTTTTCATGCCATATTTTTCGAAAGGACATTACATCCTTCTATATGGTCCACCTACGTAAGCTCATCCATATATTAGCTCAAAAATAATCAATTAACATATCAAATCAAGGTTATCTTTACCATGACATCTTCCTTTAAGTATCAACATCTCGCATGTAGATTGACACATCTCCCATTGATATTCATTGTCAAGGGTCTCTATATTTTTTGACTTTTATCAGAATCTTCACATTTTTCCAAGAGATCTTCTAGTCAAATCTTCTTGGACTTCGGATGTTGAATGCCTCCTATCTTCGTTGCATATCATCATGATCTATTCCTATCTCTTCACACTTTGTTCTCAGGGGCTTCCAATCTTAGTTCCTGATCATAGTTAGTTTCCTCATGGCTCATATGAGAGCATATGATGTTGATTTCATTTGGTGTGACTTATGCTTTGCTGCAAACTTTCGGAGGAGGAGATCCTTTTTTATTTCTTTTACCATAGTGATCTATATTACTTGTAACCATATGACTTCTACCATAATCTATGTAAACATACATACCTCATCACCCTTTCTGCCATTCAAACTTCCTGTAGCAGCTTCAGTTGAATGAGGGAACTTCATCCTGATATTTTTGTGATGTCATCATATCTTCATTTCTTGAATCCCACGAGATGGAATTCCCATTGAAAACCTTTTGCTTCCTTTCTTGATTAGTGAATCCTCTAATAAGAATTCCATCAGAGAGACTCGAGGATGTTTCATATTCTCACATGGCAGGTGTTTTGTTTATAAATTATGTACGATGACTCTAGTTTGTGATGATCTTCATTTATTTCTATACATAGAACTGAGCTTTCCTAAGAGCTTCCTATTCTATTAGAAACAATAATATTGATCCCAGACATACTTTCTTCTTCCCATGTCACGAGCTCTTACTTCTAACGCTTCCATCACGATGATATGTTGATGTATTCTATCCCATCTATAATTTACATATGAAAAGTACCTTCTTGTTAGGAAGATCATCTCAGTCATAATAGAGATATTTTACTTCTTCATTCTTCAACTTCTTAGACTCAAGTTATTTCACTTCTTCGGTGATGTGGGCTTCTTCCCTATTTCTCTTGTCCTTACCACGTTTAGGACAATATTTTTTATAATGCCCTAGTTATTGACATCCATAACATCTTACTTTATCCATGTTCCTCCTTTTCTTTTGAGGATCAAACCTTCAAAATTTTCCTTTTCTTCTTGTTGTAGCAGCATATGCTTGATTCTGCTCACTTGGTCCAACATCAAACTTTTCCTTCAGTCTCATTTCTTCGATCTTATAGAGTGACCATAGATCTTGAAATGTTGTGTCTTTCTTCCCCTATAAACTTCAAGTGAAGTTACCCCATTCTTCCGGTAGTGCATTCAACACCATTGTGGTCATCTTACTATCAGACATTACTTCTCCCAATTCTTGTAATTAATCCCGAATTTCCGATATCCTCATAAAGTATGAGGCTATTCCATATTCCTTTGATATCTTTAGTTTATAGAGTTCTTGCCTTAGAGAAATTACTTCTCTCGGAGTACTTACCAAAAACAACTCTACCAATTTGTCATATATAGATTTTGATGTTTCCAACTTTCATACATATGGGATTAGAGAGTATTTTATAGATTCTATAAGAATACTTTGGACTCTCACGTCTCCCTTAATGTATTTAGCATGTGCTTGAGTATCTTCCTTCGCAGGTTTTGTTACCGATCCTTTGATGTGATTCATGACCTCATTTTCAAAAATATTAAGGTCTGTCCTTTTCTTCCATGCAAGGTAATTTGCAGTGCCAACCAATTTATTGCTTTCCTTGAAAAAGGACATTTTAATATTATCGGATGTAGCAATAGACTTACTTGAGAGTTTGTTGCGTGCTTCCTCCTTGATGTTGAGAGAGGATATACTTCTTGTGAGGTTAATGAGAGAGAGCTTGATTCACAATCCTTCTTGAGTGTTCTATTCTTCCTTCAATTTGAATAGCTTCGACTTCTTCGAGTGATGATCTTAGAAGAGATTCTAGGGTTTTCGATCTTTCTTCTTGTTTTCCTTCTTGAAGATGACTTCAATATAGTAGCTGTAGATCTAGGGTTTCAGATTGATGAAGATTAGATTTATTGATTGGAGTACTTTGAATTTCTTTGATCCTTCTTTGAAATTTGTTTCTTGTGTTCTCACTTGAATGCCCTTTCTTGTCTCTAGCACCTAAGCTCTGATTCTATGTTGAGAAATGTAGGGCATGTTGTAGATAACAATTTATGTTCTTGATAATTTCTTGTGATGTTATTTTACTTTCTTGTTCTTGTATTCAATTTATTGTTAGCTTCTTAATGTGTTCTATCATCAAGACAATTACCAGTATGCATAATAATAAAAGAGATAAGTGACATAGTATATAGGCTTCTTCAGCCAGGGTCAAAACCTCTCAACTCTAGAGAGGAAAATCCGATCAAAATTCTTCTTCTTAGATCTTCAATTGATAAGTACCAAGACCATGACACAGACCCTTGACTCTAGTATCCTTCCAAGAACCTTGCCACCAAACTTGATACTTTGCCTCTTACTTTTCTATACCTTTCTCTTGCTGCTTTCCTCCTTCTTGAGAACTCAGTCTCTATTTTTCTTGTTGTTTCTCCTCCGATTTCCCTAGATAATCTTGGCCTCTAGGTCTTTCCTGACTTCCTCTAGAGAGAATCAGTCTCTAGATCTCTACTATGACCTCCCAGAATAATCCTTCTCTTTCTGCCTTAACTTCGCACTTTCCAAAAGAAATTGCTGCCCATAAATTCGCACTGCCCAGAAGAAACTGCTACCGAGAACTTCACACCACCCCAAAAGAAACTGATGCATAGAAATTCGCATTGCCCAGAAGAAAATTCTAACCAGAACTTCGCACTACCCCAGAAGATTCCCTTTCGCTGGCCTAGAAGAAACCCCAACTTCGCTTTCCAGAAGAAACCTCTTTCTCCCTTCTTCACACTTCTGCTTCTCTTCCTTTCTTTGTCCTTTTGTTTCTTTCTTAATTCACACTTATTCTTGTCTTAAGTGAGTCGAGTTCTTGTATTCAAATGGAGGACAAGTTAGGCTATATATACCCCTCCTTCATTTTCCTTTAGGACGACTCGACAGTTGGATTTAGGCCGACTTGATCTAGAATCTTTCACATCGTTTGTAGGCCGACTTGAAGAGGTTTGGTGACAATTTCTTGGAGGATATTTTACATAGATAATATTGACCTTTTAAAAAGTGTAACATGACTTCATTTACATAAAAATGACTTACATTTTATTACTAGATGACAAATAAATCCTAAAGACTCTCAATTGGAGTCTTGACTCAAAAACAAAATCCTTGCTCATTAAACCCATGAAGCAAGTCAATAAAATAATTTCATTTTTCTCTATTTACATATTTATTACATAAAATCATATTTACATGTCATTATGAAGATCGAACCTAGTTACAATTTTCAACATGGTCTTCATAATGACATGTAGTTGTGATTTATGTAAATGATGAAAAGAATAAGAAAATTATTATTGTAATGCTTGCTTCATGGGTTTCACAAGCAAGAGATTTTATTTTTTAGATGGTTCCTTTTGAGAGCCTTTAGAATTTTTCATTAAAGTAAAAAAGAATCAATGTCATGTATGAAGAACCCTTCTTTGGAATATTACGAATGTATATGAGTCTATAAAATTTTCATGAAACCCTTCAAAGACAAGCACACGTTCTCCTCTTCAAGTTAGCCTCATTGTGATGAAACCATTCAAAGACAAGCACATGTTCTCCTCTTCAAGTCAACCTCAAGGTGAAATAGAAGACTCGTTTCGGCTAACCTAATTAGAGACACATCCCTTCATAAGGTCACATCGGCTTATCTTCATGGGAAGACTGCTATATATATGCGTGAAGGGTCTTCACATTACTACAATCGAGGAGTTCATATCCCTTTTAAATTCAGGTGGTAAAGTACAAAGATAATTTTAGATACCTCTGTAATTCAGAGAGGAGATTATAGTGACAAGAAAAGAGACAAATTCATATGTCAAATTATAGAAGGAATTTAGATGGGTGATGAAGGAACAACGAGGATCTTTAAGGGCTAATCATAGGAACATAAGTTTAGATTTCAAAGAGAAGGTCTCAGTGCTACAACAGAGGAACGCAACTCAGATAAGGGTATATAGAAGTTACAGTTTGGTGCTATAATGGAGACCACAGTTTGGTAGAAGCTATAATGTAATGATATGATAGACTACAAGTTCTGTGCTATGATTCAGTTCAGATCTCTTACAGTTTCAGTGCAATCTCTAGTTTTGGTGTCACCACAGTAAGAAGGATTCGGTTCCACCTCAGTAAGAAGGTTATGTTGTCACCAAAATAGAAGGATCTTGCTACCACATTGATCTTGGTAACAATGATTAGTAAGATCTCGGTGGTGGCAATGCTAAGAAGGTTGAAGTGGAAGAGGAGTCAAGAAGAAGGTTGACAGTCAAGAGAACTTGTGTCTTGGTATTGGAGTGGAAAATAGGTTAAGGATATTGGTCTTGGTATTCACTGATTAGAATCTCTATAAGAAGAATTTCAAAGAGTGAGAGGTTTTGGCCTTGGCTCATAGCCTACATTCTATGTCTCTTGTCTATTTATGTTCATGCATTTGTAGATGTTCCATGAAGAAAAACACTAACAACTTAAGAAAAAGAAGATCCTAATCTAATGAAGTAAAAATCACTCACAAGTAGTTACTAATTGAAGAGAAATCACCTAATTCATGATGCCCTAGATTTCTCAACATGGAATCAGAGCTAAGGTGACTAAGTAAAGGAAGGGCATCTAATCAAGAGACACTAAAGGATCAAGTTTCAAGGAAGGCATCAAAGAAAAGATCATTGTGAAGTCAAGATCTACAAAGGAAGCATCATAAGCCTAGATCGAAGAAGAAGCCTACGCAAGCAAAAGTCTTGGTATCTTCTAGCTATCATAAAAAGACCAAAAAGACCCTCATCAAGTTGAAGAGATCTAATAAGAAAGGTAGCCCAAAGTATAAACATCCAATACAAGTACTTAAAGGACAAATATCACATGATTTTGGATAAATTTGAAACCATAGAAGCTTTTCTGTGATCTGCACTCATTTACCACTGAAGAAGTCGAAGTATCTTGAAGGCTAGTTATCCAAAGAAGGCTAAAGACATTGTCATCATATTAAAAAAGGCTATAAGGCAAGTTACCTCTCATTGAAGCAAGGACCTCCTTATCCTTAAAGAAGATCATCTAAGAAGCATCAAGAAATATTCATCGATCATCATCAACAAAGTGATCAAGTTGAATATTTTATCTTCACTAGACAATTAAGTACCTTTTCTTCTATAATCTAATCTAGTAAAATGACTTCGTTTTGTAAGGAGATATACAAGATGGTTGGGTCATCAAACATAATTGCATGCAAAAGAAGGATAAAAATAGTCCTCAAATAAAATGAATTCATTGATCATATCAATGGAAAAGTATCCAAACCATTCGAAGGTCAAGTACTATCTGAATACATGGAAAAGGATCTAAGGGCTCAAGAGATTCTTATGGAGTTTGTCAAATATTCTCTCATATAGCAGGATTGGAGACATCAAAAGAAATATATGATAATCTGGTAGAACTATTCTTTGAATATGTGATTAAGAAGGTCATATCACTTAAATCCGATCTACACAAATTAAAGGTATCAAAGGATAAAGGGTTATCTTCATAAGATCTCAACTGCAAGATCTGGGAGAGATGATTTCAGATAAGGAAATGATCTACTTTATTCTAAATACACTAACTGATGAGCAAGGTAACAAATTCCTATGAGGATAATATAGCTATTCCATTCAACAACTTGTGGTTTCTATGCAAGATAGAAGAAGAAAGGTCGAGGGAAAAAGGTGTTCAAACATTTTCTGGAAGAAAAGGGAAGTTTGGAAAATTTGGTCCTCATAAAGGAAATAAGAACATAACTAAGATTGAATGCTATGAGCATTATAAGAAATATTTTCCTAAGCTTAAGAAGGGAAATAATAAGAAAGATAGATAAGTGTTGATTTGGGGTAGCATCGAATGTGCTCTAGCACAAAATTTGGTGGAGACGTTGGGGCACATGAGATTTCCATTACCCAGAAAAGGTTTGGGAAGATTCTAGACAGATCAAGAGATATTAAAATAATTAACATTTTTAATGGAGTCCCTAAGTCTAAACTTGGGAAAATAAAACATTAATGTGTATTAATATGAATCTGTGTTAGAGTGGTCCAAAAGACATGGATCAAGCCAGATCTAATCTTAGTTGTTGATTAGGGACTTAATCTCGGTTGTTGAGATGTCAACATGAAAAGTATAGGAGGAGGCTTGAGGGTCACTTGGAGAGAACACCAGATGACCAGTCATTCTATTCCTCTAGAGCAGGGTATGCTAAGAGAGATAGAATCAATGATCGGGAGAGAAACTGAGGGGCATTGAGTACAGAGAAACAGAGAAGGCAGAGATTGTGCTCAGAGAGTAGCGCAACAACCAAGGAGAGTGACACAGAGCCAGTAAGGGCTCATGCATGGCCACACAGAGGTAGCCAAGTGCTGCGCAGAGCACCAGAGAGGCCATCATGTCTGACGCAGAGGCCCATAAAGTTGATGTAAGGCCTCCTGGGGCTGACATAGGACAAGAAAGGCTGACGCAAGGCTAGCGTGTGACAGATGGGGGCTGACGCAGTCCAGATTGGGCAGAGTCTAGGGTTGCAAAGCAATTTTGTGCTGAAGAGCTGCTGGAAGGGTTTTTCGAGGTTTCAACCAGGAGATTTCTCTCAAACTGTGAGGTATAGATGCTAAGGAAATTATTTTTTGGGTAGGATAGTTTTGGCACCTAGATTGTACTATGATATTTCTTAATAAGAAAACCCTCAAATAGCTGCACCGATTTTCCCACATTGGGTTTTTCCGGGGACATTGGTCCAAAAATAATGGTGTCATGTGGTGTGTTTGTTATTGTTTCTTTTAGTTGCTGATCTGTAATATGTTGAACATGTATTGGTGTTTATTTTCAGTATTTACTTTGTAAATAACTTGTTAAAGGAAAATAACAAGTAGGTAGGAATAAATCAGAAAAAGTGCATGAAGGGTTTCTAAATTAAGTAAACTTAGAAACTTCAACATGGTATCAGAGCGTGATTGTAGATCACAATAGGACTAAAAGACATCAGCTAAGCGGAGAAATAACAACAGAAAACAACTGTCCCGAGGTGACAAAATCTATTTCTAGCAGCACATAAGCCAAGGAAGTGTGACGCACAGCCAGCCAGAGCCACACAGAAGAAGTCGGGAACTACACAGAGCCTCAGAGAGGCCAACATTGCTGACACAAAGGGCCAGAAGGCTGACGCAAGGAATCTCAGTGCTAACGCAGACCCATCCGGGGTGACGCAGAGCCAGCGTGAGGCAGAGAGGGGCTAACATAGTTTAGAGAGAGGCAGTCGCTGGGGTCTAGAAGGCTGCAAGAATATTGCAGAGTGGAGCTGGTGAGGTATTGTAGTCAGAACAGTACCTGACATAGTAGGGCCAGAGGAGTTGTTGCCAAGGTTTTCTAGCCGAGGAACTCGGATCAGCAGTGTAGTTACACAAGACGATTAGAGTAGGGGGCATCTCGACAAGCGACAAAAGGATTTCCAGGATAGAAATCAGGACTCAGAGGGAGTCTAGAAGAGAACTTCCAAACGGGAAGTAGAGACTCAGAGGAGTCAAACAAAGAACTTCTAGGAGGGAAGTAGAGGAGCGTCATGGCATTTCATGGGGTAAGAGACAAGGATAGACTGGACGGAGCATCGAACTTCCCATTCTGGAAGGAAAAAATATTATCAGTACTTGACATGAATCGTGTCAAGAACTTCGCCTTGAAGTTTATAGCGATCCCATTGGACCCCAATGATAATGACAAGTATGAAGAGGCGATAGAGAGGGCCAAGTGCATTATCCTTGATGGGGTTAAGGATCATGTGGTACCACATATAGCTGAGAAGGAAATGATAGTTGAGATGTGGGAGGTTCTCAAGAACCTGTACCAGCATACTTCTGTGCAAAGAAGAATGTTGCTCGAGATCTAGATGAGCTCGTATCAGATGAAGAAGGGTCAATCGATGGACACCTTCCCCAGAGGACTGAATGAGATCCGAGACCAGTTGACTGCTATAGGAGTGACACTGGATCATGAGCTTATGGTGATGACATCATTGAATGTTGTCTCAAAATATTGGGAAGTGTTTGTCCAGAGTATCCTGGGCAGAGGAACTCTCCTACCTTGGGACGAGATGTGGGCATCTCCTCACGAGGAAGAGATCAACCGACAGCCAAAGACAGGTAACAAAAACAAAGGGACCAAAGTTTAGCAGGAGGAGGAAGATGTGGTCCTAACATCTAAGGGAAAGCATGAGAAGTGTAAGAAGAAAGATCTCTCCGAGATCACTTGCTTCCACTGTGGGGTGATGGGTCACTATTCGACCTAGTGCCCAAGGAAGAAGAGTAAGTGAGAGTCTTCCGAGACTAAGGTAGCGCCAACACGGGAAGAGAAGGAAGTTTTGATAGACGATGATTGTGCCATGAGTGCACACACGCAACTTGAGCGGAAGTGGGGAAACATTGAGTTGTAGTCAGATTGACTACAGGCAATGAGGGGTAGGATCCTTGAGGTACCCAGCCTCTTGGATTAGACCTTGCTACGGGAGCCCCGACGAGGAGTAGTAGGGTTGGGTGAGTGGGTAGAGACGTATGTGGACATAGTGGCAGAGAGATACAATGCAGGAGTCCCAAGACAACGCAGAGCTAGTAGGCTGCAACAATGCGAGAGGCACACGAGTGTTGCACCAATGCAGGATGGAACAGAGAGGTTTGCAACGGTGTGAGATGCAGGGAGTTGTTGCAGTAGCGCAGAGGTCAGAGAGGGAGCACTTGTTGTTGGAAATAATACTAAGAGGGGGGGTGAATTAGTATTATCAGGTCAATAATTTTTCCTTTTCATAATCAGATTTATATACGCTACTTCATAGAGGGGAACTAGCGTGTACACGCAACTTGTCTTTAGGGCAACCAACATTTATTCAGTAAACTTATGATTCATTTATTTCATCATATGTTGATATTTAATCAATGCATCAATACTTCATCAATCATTAAACAATAACCATGTGCAGTATAAACATGATAAACCTCACACATAAGCAACACACATGAACACCAAGATTTAAGGTGGAAACCCAATGTGGGTGAAAACCACCTGCTGCTGTCGTCTCTATCTTCTTTTAATAATAAGAAAATCTGTTTACAATCTTGTATTGGTGCAGAATCATACCAGTATGTAGGCTTCTACTTGTAGAAGGTTACAACTTTCTCTCGTTCTTCTCTAGCTTCAACTGGAAGGGAGCTACAACTCCCTAGCTCTTGTACTAGCTAATATGTTTACTAGTATGTAGGTGCCAACCTACAAAAAATTCCACTCTTCCACTAGGGACCACGTTTCATGAATTTTCAGACTGGATGCTCCTGGCACATATCAAAACATATGAAGACCTTGACTCATCAATAACTCATCATAAATTTAGAAACTCAAACTTTATCAACCAACATGTAGTTAATCTGAAACAATTAGATCGCTGTCATCAGAACACTGTGCTGAACCCATAAATCTGTATCAACATTCAGAACCAATTGAAACCTCGAAAATTCATGTGTCATACTGTATATGCTACTTCAATGAAGAAAACCTCTGTGTATACACTACTTCCTTCAGCCCAACCTGCGTATACCTCTAAAGATTCTGAATCATAAAATCTCTGGATCACAAACTGTACCAACCAGTAGTATACTAAACATCTACTGTCAAATTACAGAACTTTACACAGACATGCAATAGAAAACACTTCTTCTCACTTATACAATCAATCAAATATCAACCTCCTTATGCATTCAGATTTACATTCAGATCTAAGAAGACTTCATTGAAAAACAACAGCAAAATAACAACAACAATAAATCAACAATAATGATCTAATAGATCAGTCATCTCTGAACATCAAGCCTTTCTTTTGTATATTCTACTTGAAAGAACAGAACCTGTGTGTATACACTCTTTTGTCGAGACGAACCTGCGTACAGATCTGCAAATATCGACTCAGAACTTTGCTGCAATTCCAAACTTCAGAGAAACCAAAATCATGATAGATAATGAATAAAACAGACGCAAAACATCAAATCTAGCCTCAACCAATATCAGATCATTCAAGAATAATTCATTTAAGGTCTTATGATCCTTATCCAATATTGAACTCAAGGTGCACATAAATATTTCATATCTAGTCTCAAACATAACCCTGCAACATAAAATATACTTCAGATAGAATTATTCCTTAGAATCTTATTCACTTACACATCTGGCCTTATGATCCTCTCTTCTTTATATAGTTTTTGGCCTTTCTCAATACCATGGACCGAATCCACTCAATACCTTGGATCAAATACCAATGACCAAATACCTCAGACTAAATACCTAGGGTCAATATCATGGTCCAAAGATACCTTGGACCAAATACCTCAGACCAAAACCATGGTTTTCAACATGTATGCTCTTTGCCTTCTGTGGGAGTGCGTGTGTATGTTATATGCTTTTTCTATTTTGAATACCTGCGTGTATACACTGCTTAGACTAAGTGAACCTGTGTGTATCTCTTAAACTGTTCTTACATCATCTTCTTCCTTCAACTTCTTTATTCTGATTAATAGTCCTTAGTTCCATCTTCTTGATCCTTTGTATCACTGCCCTATTGCCTTTGAATATTCCTGTTAGCCTCTTATCAAAACTGAGTTGACCCGTATAGTTGCCATCAAGGACAATACTTGTATCATAATGCCAACAATCTCCCCCTTTGGAATTGATGGCAACCATGATGGTGTTGACTACTGCAAGCTGTAAATACTGTTAGAGATACCATACAACACCAAAATACAAAAATACTCTCCCCCTTTGACATCAAAGGAAAAGGGCGAATAACTCTACTCTCCTCCTTTGCATGATGCTATCCATACTCCCCCTGAGTACATGCCGCGTCTGCAGAGAGATGATTCAATATAATAACATGACACTAAAACTCAATAAAGTGAGTATGACCTCCCTATGACCATGAACAAATACATACATCAATCACCCAACCAAGTGGGGATACACCATATTGGACTCATATTCCCAACCAAGTGGGGATATACCAAAGTTTATACATGACAGAAATACAACAATTATTACATCATCCTTCCCAAGGATATTGGGGAAATAAATTACATCATATGACAAATAGGACTCATTCAAATGTATGAGAATTCATATCACACCCTAGACTTTTAAATGACATAAACAACAAATGGTATAAATATTTGAAGCCATAGCTGGACTCAACAACCATAATTCCAAAAATGCAAAATGTGTGTGAAGGCTAATGCTCCCCCTGAACCTGTGCTACCTGCGCATTGTTAACAAGTCATTAATCAAGGCATATTTGTCAGTCAGATAAAAATTAATGAACAAAGCATATCGTTTGAATGTAAGCATCAACATCAGACATAACACCCATATCAGAGTCTGACCCACTATTTTTCCTATCAGAAAAACATATACACTTCTTCAGCCACATAAATCCGCATGTATATGCGACTATACTTCATGAAACCCGCGTATAATAACCTTCCTCTGAAAAACTAGATTTAATAGCAGGATGATGCAGAAACTACTCCTAGCTTTTGTCTGAGATATTCAAATGTTTCTCTGGGCAATGGTTTAGTGAATATATCAACAACTTGTTCTTTGGAGGGAACATACTCCAATTTGACCTTTTGTTCAAGTACTTGTTCTCATAGAAAATGGTACTTGATGGGTATGTGCTTGGTCTTGGAGTGCATGACTGGATTTTTTGAAATAATGATGGCACTTGTATTATCACATAGAATGGAGATGGGTGGAGTATATGTGATCTGAATGTCCTGCAAAGATTGCATCATCCAAAGTAGTTGTGTGTAGCAAGATGCAACAACCACATATTCTGCTTCAACTGTAGATATGAAATTGAACTTTGTTTCTTGCTGAACCAAGACACTAACCTGGAACCCATATAGAATGCACCACCACTAGTGCTTTTTCTATCGTCAACACTTCCTGCCCAATCTGCATCTGTATATGCATGAAGAGTAAGATCTGCATCTCTAGGATACCATAGTCCAAAGTCCTGAGTTCCTTGAAGATATTTGAAAATTCTTTTGACTGCCTGAAGGTGTGTTTCCTTTGGATTTGCTTGGAATCTTCCAACTATTCCTACTATATGCATGATGTCAGGTTGGGTACCTGTTAGATAAAGTAGACTGCCAATCATGGATCTGTAAGTTGGTTGATGTACTGCTGCTGATTCATCATTTGAGCTGAGACTACATCCTATTACCATTGGAGTACATACACGTTTAGAATATTCCATTATGTACTTTTTCAAGATCTGCTTGAGATATTTGGTTTGTGAAAGAAAAATACCATCTTTAGTTTGCTGAACTCGTAGACCAAGAAAATAGGTAAGTTCACCAAGCAAGGACATTTCAAATTCTTGCTGCATTACTGAAGAAAAATTCTGACTTATGGATTCTTCATTGCTACCAAAAATGATATCATCAACATAAACAATAATAATTAGCATCATTTTCAATCTTTGTATATAAATTGCTATTTGCAGAACCTTTTGTAAAACCTTGTTGGTGTAGATATTTGTCAAGGCGGCAATACAAGCCCTTGGAGCCTGTTTCAAACCATAGAGAGCCTTTTTGAGTCTGCATACAATTTTTGCATCATTTCCAAGAATGAATCCTTCTGGATGTTCAATATAAACTTCTTCTTCTAAATCTCCATTAAGGAAGGCTGATTTTACATCCATTTGGTATACTTTGAATTTCCGAAAATTGGAAAGAGAAAGAAACATTCTTATGGCTTCAAGTCTGGCAACAGGTGCAAAAGTTTCTTCAAAATCTATACCTTCTTGCTGAGCATACCCTTTACACACAAGTCTGGCCTTGTTTCTAATGACTTCTCCATTTTCATTCAGCTTGTTCTTGAATATCCATTTATTTCCTATAATATTTTTACCATGAGGTCTAGGAACTAATTCCCAAGTATCATTCTTTTCAATTTGCTCAAGTTCTTCATCCATGGGCTTGACCCAACATTCATCTTTGCATGCTTCATTTACATTTTGAGGTTCGGTGGAGGATAGTAATGCTAGATAGCTTGAGGTCCTTGTAACAGTTCTTCTTGTCTTTACACCAGTCTCCTTTTCCCCTAAAATTTGAGTTTCTGGATGATTTTTATGAACATACCTGGACGAAGTCTTTTCTTCTACCATTATATCTTCTTCTAGTGCTTCATTGGTTTCTTCTTCAATATAAGTTTGATTTGATGTGGGAAAGTAATCCCCATCTTCCTTATTGTCATAATCTTCTGTTGATTTTATCTATTTTGGATTTTTGCATGCTTCATCAACTACAACATCAATGCTTTCAACAATTTTCCCAAGTCTTTTATTATAACATTTATATCCTTTACTTCTAGAAGAATAACCAAGAAGAATACCTTCATCTGCTTTGGGTTCAAACTTACCAAGTTTTTCATCAGTCCTTTTGATAAAACATTTGCTTCCAAAAACTTTAAAGTATTTTCCAGTAGGAGTCTTACCATACCAAAGTTCATGTGGATTTTGAGTGCTATTTACCCGAACATTTTCTTTGTTGAGAATAGTCACGGCAGCGAATACAACTTCACCTCAGAAGGTTGCAGGAGTTCCAGATTCATCTAGCATGGCTCGAGCCATTTGTTGAACTGTTCTATTCATTCTTTCTACTACACCATTTTACCGAGGTGTTATTGCAATGGAGAATTCCCTTTTTATTCCATGTTGTTCACAAAAGTCAAAGAATTCATCCAATATAAATTCCCCTCCTCGATTAGATCTGAGGTTTTGATTTTTTGATCTGATTCATTTTCAACCAAAGCTTTGAAGGCTTGGAACTTTTCAAATGATTTATATTTATGCTTTAGAAGACCTATCCAACACATTTTGGAAAACTCATCAGTGAACAAAATAAAGTATTCTTCTCCATGAGGTGACTTTTTCCTTGTTGGTCCACATAAATCAGTATGGATAAGTTCAAGAGGCTTACTAGCAGACCCTTCTTTTTCCATGAAGTGAACTATGGTTTGCTTACCGATTTGACATGGTTTGCATATTGTATTTTTTGTGATGCTGATATCTGGAAGATCACGAACAACCTTGAGTCTGCATGCCTTTCTTATTTGAGAAAAGCTTAGATGTCCCAATCTTCTATGCCACAACCAATTTTCATCATTTTTGCTTAGATAGAATTGTTGTTGTCCTCCTATGAGTATGTATAAGTTGTTTGGAGTTCTTGTACCTTTGATCATGGTCTCTCCTATATCAAGCTCACGAACAACACATCCGTTTGATCGAAACACCACTTCATTTCCTTGATCACACATTTGACTTACACTCAACAGATAATGCTTTAAACCATCTACATACATAACATTTCCAGCTTTAACCTTTTCTTTCAAGAAAACAGAACCTTTACCTTTTATGACAGCTGGAGTGTCATTTCCAAATGAGACATTCTTTTCCTTTTCTAAGGGATTATATGAGTGAAGTTTCTCTTTGTCACCTGTCATGTGTTTAGAGCATCCACTGTGGATTTACCATTGATATTCTTGTCCTTCTGCATACAAGGCTATACCACATGTTTTTGTTTGAGATTCTTTCCTTCTCCATATCTTGGGATTTAATGGCGTTTGCTCCTTTTGAGGTGTTTGCTGAAATTTGCTCCTGCATTCAGATTCTTTATGACCAAAGTTGTTATAGATTGAGCATTATATTTCATTTTCAAGAGGAGAAAAGTTATTATAGGAGCTTCTCTTGATCCCTGTTACATTCCTTTGATTTCGTGCTTCTCTAGTCATGATGGTTTTGTAAGCAATGCATTGAGCAACTTTGTGCCCAAAATTATGACATGAAAAACATTGGCCATTAAAGAAGTTTCTGTGACTATCGAATCTATTTACCTGTTGATTGTAGTTTCTATTGATATTCATCTTTGGAGAAAATTGAGTATTATTTGCCTGAGGTTGGTTGTGGCTTTTATTGATATTCATCCTTGGAGCAAATTGAGTATGATTTACCTGGTGATCAGCTTTATGCCTTTGCTGAAGATTGTCATACTATTCACTGGTCTTTGCTGCATCAAGATAGCTTTCGGTGGAGGTTGACGACTTCTGTGATTGAGATGCTTCTTTAGTATATCCAAGACTTGTTTTTATCAGAGGAGAACGATGAACTTTGATAATTTCATTTAAAGTTTTTGATCCTTTAGCAAATCTACGATTGAGAGATTTTGTTTTCTCAAGATCTTTTCTTAGACCCACAATTTCACATTCTAGTTTTTCATTGTGTTTTTCTTTTTCATCAAGTTGGTATGTTAAGGTATCTATGATCATATTCTTTTCTTCTAAATAGATTTTGAGTTTAGAGATTTATTCATGAAAGTTTTCCTCTTCTAAAGCATCCCAAAAACCATCATTGTCATAAACCATGACAAGTCTATAATCATCACTATTAGATAAACCGTCACTATCCTCTTCTAAACTATCCCAAAAATCATCGCTATTGTTAGTGTCGGTCTTGAAAGCCCTCCATTAGTGATCAAAAAGCTCTTTGCATTTGCATTAGTAGGTGTCTCATCAGTGTCAAATTTTGCATCCCGTTAGGCATGCCATAAACCTGATGGAGGAGCTGGTCTTTGTGCCCCTCTTGGCTTTGCTGGATCAGGTTATATCAGTTATTACAGTTTTTCAAGCTTGTCTTGATGTGTCTTATTGTCAAATTCCTAGGTCTAGGGTTTTGGTCATTTGTCTCTGCAAGGTCATATCTCTGAAAATCCATGAGTACTCAACAAGCCAGAGGGAGGTTAGTTAACATGTTTCTTCGATATTTTTATCTTGTATAGTCAATTTTTACCTTG
>APFE031190357.1:161478-172817 GCA_000404065.3 Pinus taeda | reverse complement strand
GAAACAACAATACATTTTGTCCACTCTGCTCCTCAAACATGTCAGAAACCGAAACATATGAGCAGAGTGATGACAAAGCATCAGTGTCAGAGGTTGAGGTACAGAGGAGGTCATGAGGTGAAAAAGGTGGTCATCATAAGAGAGAGGAGCTCACCTCTTTGACCGATTTGCAGAGGTGGATTTTACAAGGCAAAAATGAAAGTTTTTCAAAGGAGGTTGAGCAAAGCACTAAAACGGAGAAAGAGACCAATCCACTCCATATCTTGGCAGAGGCATCCCTCAAAGATCATGGCACTCACTAGCATCAGCTATAACACAAATCCCAATTTTTTTTTAGAATTTTGGGTAATTTTGGAATTTTTTGGAAATTTACAGGTTTTGGCTTCTCAACAGGTCTCGCCCCCGGTGAGACCCTTTGTCATTGTAGCTCCATTTGGAAAAAACTCAGCATTTTTGGGTTTGGAATGAAAAGTTACACTTGATCATCCATTAGTAAGAAATTTCATCAACTTTTTGGCCTCCAAAAGGTCAAAATGCATGCAAAATTTGACTTTCTGCCCCTTTTTTGAGTTGCAGAAACCAGTTTTTGGATAATTAAGTTTTGACATGGCAAATAACCTCTAAATTCAAAAATTCCAGTTGGGTTGGAAATTAGACTCGCATACCTTTCCAACGAGCTATCCTGCACCCATTTCTGATAACGGGAAGGCATCCAAACAGAGCTGCGAAAGTGTGAGACCCGTTGAGAAAAGGTGTGCGACCCGTTGAGGAAATTTTGCTAGATTTGACCAGTTCATCCCAGAAAACGCAGTTTGGCTTCAGTTTGACTTTTTGGGGTAAAAAATGATTATATTTGATGTAATTATGGCAACTCTAAGACACTTTTACTCTTGTTTAACACTTCTAGAAGATTCATTCATGTAAAAGGGTAAAAATTAAATGCATGAACTGATTTCCAAGTTTATAGAGGCAAGTTGTTTTGACTGCCTATTTTGTAGTGCTTAGTTTAGAATTTGTTCAAACTGCCCCTAGGATAGTGAGCTCGACTCCTAGAGGTGGGGAAAGAGGTTAGATCATCTATATTATGTACTTTCATACTCATTTTCATGGTTGGAAGGTTGGACTCTTGAGGGAGAAGCTATCATTGTATTATTTCACTGTATCTCTGCAATTTTTGGCTAAGGAAGACCAGGGTTTTGCAGTCTTTTTTGGGATTCTTGTGGTTACATGTATTGATGGTGTGTTTCTCTATGTACCTGTAAGTGTGTTATGTGAATCATTTCCTTTCTTTTCCTTCTGCATATTAAACAAACGAAGTGTTAAAGTAAGAATTCATGACTGTCATGCTCTGCTTTTAAGTTTGTTTAGTTTCAATGTTTTCTACTGTTTAGGGAGGATTCAAAGTTATTGTTTGCCCTCCTTAGCTCCTCACCTGTCTTTCTCATCCATTCACCTCAACTTAAGGCATCAATACTGTCTCCTATCTCGCCCCAAAGAACCCCCTGCAGAAATTGTGTCAAATCCCTGCACCCAAAATTGCCACTTCCTCAATTTGCCACCAAAAACCCAAAAATTTCAAAATCAATCCTTTTAATCAGTTTACTAGCCTCATATCAGTGTTACCTTGTTGGTCATCTCCCTTATTGAATATTTTACGAGATAGACCGGAGAGAGCCTTCTCCTGCCCCGTAGGGTTAGCTACGAGGCTAAATGGTTTGATGTTGCCTTGAGGTTTGCCTTTTTCAGCCTGAGGTGAAATTTCAAGCGCTAACAGCTATCATAAGCCATGAGAAGTCTGTAATCTTGTCCAATTTCATCTTCATCACTATTAGATAAACCATCGCTATGTTCATGAGTATGGTAACTCCTTATATTCACAACTTGTTTGCTATTCACTTTTGAATATTCCTTTTCCTTTTTCATATTTATCTTTATGAGGACATCTGGTAGCATAATGACCAACTCTACCACAAGCAAAGCATTTGAAAGGTAGCTTACCTCTGAACCTTCCAGAACCCCATTGAAGCTTCTTGACAAAATTTACCTCATTTTCTTCTTCTGAAATGTGTCCTCTTCCTTTTCTTTTCCTCTTGTTGAAGCTTTAAATGCGACTTCTCTCATATCTGATGGACCTCCTTTTCTCATCTCAAAATCAGTTAGGATTCCATGAAGCTGTATCATAGTGATATTTTGTAGATCCTGTTTTTCTTCTATGGCAGACACTTTTGATTCAAATTTAGCAGACAAGGATCTCAAAATTTTCTCAACTAAGGTAACTTCCTTTATTTCTTCACCCAGATTCTTCATACAATTAACAACCTCATCTATACGTAAGAAGTAACTAGTTATACTCTCATCACTATGCATCTTAAGATTTTCATACTTAATTCTGAGAGTTTGAAGCTTAGCACGTTTTACCTGAGAGTCTCTTTCGTAGCTCTGAACGATTCTATCCCATATCTCTTTGGCTGATTTGAGCTACATGACTTTGACAAACTATGATTGTGACAAACTTCCCAATAAAGTATTGATAGCTTTGGCATTGGTTTCATATTGCATTTTACCTGCTGTGTCTGTAGGAAGTGCTGTTGGAAAACTATATCCTCCTTCCACAATTTCCCAGACATCTGTTCCAAGAGATTGTAGATAGGTTGTGGTCCTTATTTTCCAATAAACAGAGTTGCTCCCATCGAAGATTGGCAGTCTGATGGATCCCATGCTTTCGTGATTATTCATCTTGATGGATCTTCCTTCAAGTGATCAAGCTTCTACTGAAGGACCTGCTCTGATACCAATTGTTGGAAATAATATTAAGAGGGGGGGGGGGGGGTGAATCAGTATTATTAGATCAAGATTTTTTCTTTTTCATAATCAGATTTATATACGCTACTTCATAGAGGGGAACTAGCGTGTACACGTAACTTGTCTTTAAGGCAACCAATGTTTATTCAATAAACTTATGATTCAGTTAATTCATCATATGTTGATCTTTAATCAGTGCGTCATTAATTCATCAATCATTAAATATTAACCATGTGCAATATAAACATAATAAACCATCACACATAATCAACACACATGAACACCAAGATTTAAGGTGGAAACCCAATGTGGGTGAAAACCACCTGCTACTGTCGTCTCTGTCTTCTTTTAATAATAATAAAATCTGTTTACAATCTTGTACTGGTGCATACACATACTAGTACGCAGGCTTCTACCTGCAGAAGGTTACAACCTTCTCTTGTTCTCCAACTTCTACTAGAAGGGACCTACAACCCCCTAGCTCTTGTATTAGCCAATATGTTTACTAGTACGTAGGTGCTAGCCTACAAAAAACTCCACTCTTCCACCAGGGACCATGTTTCATGATTTTTCAGACTGGATGCTCCTGGCACATATCAAAACATATGAAGACCTTGACTCATCAATAACTTATCAAAAATTTAGAAACTCAAACTTTATCAATCAACATGCAGTTAATCTGAAATAATCAAATCACTGTCATCAGAACACTATGTTGAACCCATAAACCTGCATAAACATTTAGAACCAACTGAAACCTCAAAAATTCATGTGTTAGACTGTATACGCTACTTCAATGAAGAAAACCTGCGTGTATATGCTACTTCCTTCAGCCCAACCTGCGTATACCTCTAAAGATTTTGAATCATAAAATCTCTGAATCACGAACTGTACCAACCAGTAGTATACTGAACATCTTCTGTCAACTTACAGAACTTTACACAGGCAGGCAACATAAAGCACTTCTTCTCACTTATACAATCAATCAAATATCAACCTCCTTATGCATTCAGATTTACATTCAAATATAAGAAGACTTCATTGATAGAAAACAATAAAATAGCAGCAACAATAAATCAACAATACTGATATGATAGATCAGTCATCTCTGAACATCAAGCCTTTCTTTTGTATATGCTACTTGAAAGAATAGAACCCGCGTGTATACGCTCTTTTGCCGAGACGAACCTGCGTACAGATCTGCAAATATTGACTTAGAACTTTGATGCAATTCCAAACTTCAGAAAAACCAAAATCATGATAGATAACAAATAAAATAGATGTAAAACATCAGATCTAGCCTCAACAAATATCAGATCATTCAAGAATAAGTCATTTCAGGTCTCATGATCTTGATCCAATATTGAACTCAAGGTGCACATAAATATTTTAGATCTAGTCCCAAACATAACCCTGCAACATAAAATATACTTCAGATAGAAGTATTTCTTAGAATCTTATTCACTTGCACATCTGACCTGATGATCCTCTCTTCTTTATATAGTTTTTGGCCTTTTTCAATACCATGGCCCGAATCCACTCAATACCTTGGATCAAATACCACGGACCGAATACCTCGGACTAAATACCTAGGGTAAATATCATGGTCCAAAGATCCTTGGACCAAATACCTCAGACCAAAACCATGGTTTTCAACATGTACGCAATTTGCCTTCTTTGGGAGTGCATGTGTACGTGATACACTTTTTCTGTTCTGAATACCTGTGTGTATACGTTGCTTGGACTAAGTGAACTTGCGTGTATCTCTTAAACTGTTCTTACATCATCTTCTTCCTTCAACTTCTTTATTCTAATCAATGGTCCTTAGTTCCATCTTCCTGATCCTTTGTACCACTGACCTATTGTCTCTGAATATTCCTGTTAGCCTCTTATCAAAACTAAGTTGACCTGTAGAGTTGCCATTAAGGAAAATACTTGTATCATAATGCCAACACTTGTCAGCGGCAGAGAGAGCTTCAGCATCAGTGGGTGTCTCTAGCCCAACAAGGAGGTCAGTTGGGAGATCAGTTACTTACTTCTCAGTAACTGAGTTGCAATGCAGCAATGGGCAACGCGATGCAACATGATGAGAGGAGGTGCAGTGTGGATGTAGTGCTGGGGGAACGAACCAGTAACAACATGGATGCAGATGGAGCTGTCGTACAGATGCAACAGTGGAAGTGGCAGAACCATGGGCAGAAGTACAGGAGGCAATAGTGCAGAGGATGGTGGGCAGGAAGGCCTAGCATCAACACAGGTACCAATACTGATGTTTAGAGTAATACTCAGTAAGGAGTATTGCTAGAACACAATCTTCGCTAAGAGGGAGTGTTGATTTGGGGTAGCATTGGATGTGCTCTAGCCACGAAATTTGGTGGAGAGGTTGGGGCACATGAGATCTCCAATACTTAGAAAGGGTTTGGGAAGATTCTAAACAGATAAGGAGATATTAAAATAATTAATATTTTTAATGGAGTCCCTAAGTCTAAACTTAGGGAAAATAAAATATTAATGTGTATTAATATGAATCTATGTTAGAGAGGTCCAAAAGACATGGATCAAGCCAGATCTAATCTTAGCCGTTGATTAGGGACTTAATCTTGATCGTTGAGATGTCAACAGGATAAGTATAAGAGGAGGCTTGAGGGTCACTTGGAGAGAACACTGGATGATCAATAATTCTATTCTCTAGAGTGGGGTTTTCTAAGAGAGATAGAATCAATGATTGGGAGAGAAGCCGAGGGGCATTGAGTACAGAGAAACAAAGAAGGCATAGATTTTGCCGGGAGAGCAGTACAACAACCAAGGAGAGTGATGCAGAGCCAGCAAGGGCTCACGCAAGGCCACACAGAGGCATCCAAGTGCTGCACAAAGCACCAGAGAGGCCAGCGTGTCTAACACAGAGGCACAAAAAGCTGACGCAGGGCCTCCTGGGGTTGACGCAGGCCAAGAAAGGTTGATGCAGGTCCAACGTGAGACAAAGAAGGGTTGACGCAGTCCAGATTGGGCAGACACTGGGGTTGCAGAGCAGTTTTGTGATTAAGAGATGCCGAAAGGGTTTTCCGGGGTTTCATCTAGGAGATTTGTTTTAAATTGTGAGGTATAGCTGCTAAGGAAATTCTCTATTGGGTAGGCTAGTTTTGGCACCTAGATTGTACTCTGATATTGCTTAATAAGAAACCCTTAGATAGCTGCACCGATTTTCCCGCATTAGGTTTTTTCGGGGACATTGGTCCAAAAATAATGGTGTCATGTGGTGTGTTTGTTATTGTTTCTTTTAGTTGCTGATCTGTAATATGTTGAGCATGCACTTATGTTTATTTTTAGTATTTACTTTGTAAATAACTTGTTAAAGGAAAATGACAAGTAGGTAGGAATAAATCAGAAAAAGTGCATGAAGGGTTTCTAAATTAAGTAAACTTAGAAACTTCAACAAGAAGAAGTCCGTTTCAATGAAGAAGTGAAGGAATTTGGAAATAAGGAAGTCTAAGGAAGAAGAAAAGAATTAGAAGTAAAGAGCTCACGACATCATCATATGAAACATAAAGGATGTCTAGAACAAGATCTATGATTATGAAGGATATAGCTCTTATTGATCTCATTAAAATCTCAAGAGACACTTATGGGAAAAAGGAAGAAGTCATCAGGACAAGTCTCATCATACATCAGTCAAAAGGAAACATCTGCTGGATAGGGATATGAAATATCTTCAAGATTCTCTGATGGAATCCTCATCAAAAGGTTCACCAATCTAGGGAGGAAGCAAGTGTTTCATCAGGAACTCCAACTTGTGGAATTCATGGGATGATGGTATGATGACATAAGAGATGAAGCAAATCAAGGGGTTGAAGCTCTTTTCAATCAAGGAAGCTGCTACAAGAAGCCTAGATGACCTAAAGGTAAATGAGGAATGTATGCTTGTATTTCAATATTGTAAAGTCATGTTGTATGGTTGTAGGTAACATGGATCACTGCTCTATCTTGAGAAGCATGATCAAAGGAAAGGAATATCCTCCCATGAAAGGATGTCGAAAAGCATGAGTCGCACTAGATGAAATCAACATAATATGTCCTCATATGGAATATGAGGTGATTGACAGTGATTGGAAGGAATATTATTGTAAGCTCCTGGGAATGTCATGTGTGAAGAAAGAAATGAAGAGATCGTAGGCTATGCAACCATCGAAGAAGGCATTCAATATCCGAGAACTGAAATATTTGACTATGATATCTCCCAGAAAGATATGAAGACTCTGATGGAAGTCTGGAAAAGATGGAGACCCTTGAAAATATATATATTTAGGAGATGTGTCAACATGTATGCAGGATGATGATGCCAACAGGAAGATGTCATGATGAAAGATCATCACAAAGGTAATTTTGGTTTAAGTGTTCATTTCTTATTTTTGAACAAATATCTAGATGGGCTTATCCCGGACTGCCAAGGGAAGAACTATGGATGCCTTCCAAGAGGACCATGTAGAAGGATGTAAGATCCTTCCGAAGAAGATATCATGAAGAAGGAAACATGACATGAAGCAAGGCCAGATGTAGATTGATGGATCACTTTTTGATGAAAGGAATGGTGACATGATTGACTCGTGGATAAAAATGATGGATGGTCTATGCCCTATGAAGAAGTACCAAAAGATGAAGATTCCATAACGAAGAAGAAATTCATGACATCAAAGGAAGGAGCTCTTCAAGCAACTGGTTTTCTTTTCATCTCCACCTGAGGAGCTGCTGTAGGTGCCTAATTAAGAGGGATATTGGAAACAAGTTTCTTCCAGAAGAAACTTGGAAATTCCAAAGCAAGATGGAGCTTAGGTACATTCCTTTCGTAGGAATGAGTACATTCCTTTATTGGAATAGATATGTCCTCCCTAATTGAGAGGGAGAGATAGAAACATCATTCTGGTTTTCACTTGGGAAGAAAAAATGGAGGATTAGGTAAACATATGGCATTTGATGCTATTTGAGGATGAGATAGGGCATCCAAGATAAGAGTAGTTGTAGAGGACTGATATTCTTTGAGGACTGGGAATCCAAGATAAGAATAGTCCTAGTGGAACACACCCTGAGAACTCAGGTGGGGTATGTTCTAGGGGAGGCAATGATAAAGGTGTCTATAAATCATTGGTATTGCAAACATTGAGCTCAGATCTTATGGAGAGATAGAGATGTTAGTTAAGGCCTTGCTATGTGACAATGTTGGTTGATATGATGTTATATAGATGGCTTACCAATTTGATTCTTCTTATGATAAATTATTCAGATTGAGAATGACCAAGTACTATTATGATTACCTCCCTAATTAAGAGGGAGTGTTGTAAAATGTAACTAGGTTCGGTCTTCATAATGACATGTAATTGTGATTTTTGTAAATGATGAAAAGAAGAAAAATAAAATTATTGTTGTAATGCTTGCTTCATGAGTTTCATGAGCAAGATATTCTATTTTTAGATGGCTCCCATTGAGATCCTTTAGTATTAGTCATTAAAGTAAAAAAGAGTCAATGTCATGTATGAAGAACCCTTCTTGGGCACATTATGAATGTATATGTCTATATAATTGTCACGAAACCCTACAAAGACAAGCATAAGTTCTCCTCTTCAAGTCAACCTCGAGATGAAGTAGAAGACTCATTTCGGATCACCTAATTAGTACACATCCCTTCAAAAGGCCATGTCGACTTATATTCATGGCCATAACACTATAGAAAGAAAGAAAGAAGAAATTATTTTTAACGTCCACAAAGCTAAAGATAGCCTATGGTACAGGTTGCTTCTTCACCTGCTTGACGTATTCGACGCTTTTCCTGTGAAGCTTCAAAATAAATGCTCCCAGCTTCTCGACAAACCCCTCGCTAAATAGATTGTCCCAAGAGCTAGCTTCCAGCGTATCTGCATAACTTTCCCTGTTGTCTTTGAAAGCCTCACATTTTCAAATGAAATGTTTTTTTGTTTCCACTTTTCCGGAAGAAAAAGAAATGCATACTCTTTCCTCCCACATTTCCTTTGGCCTTTTCCAGTGCCTTGTTTCACAACGGAGTTGATGAGAATTAGTCCTTAACTGAGCAATAAGAATTTTGACTCTCCAAGAGATATTGGCCTCTACGTATGCCTTTGGTTTATGACTATGAGTGGGATTAAACACTTCAATATAGTAATTTTTCTTTCTTCCTAGCTCCTTATCCCAAATATGCATGTGGAACTTTTCCATAACAAAAGATTATATCTCTTTGTTGTTTATGGGACACGCGTTCAAGCAAATACCCCATTTACTAAACCATTTGTTATTTTGTTGCATCCAAGTTTTTTTTCCCTTGCACAATCTATCATTAAAGACAACCTTAGGCCATCTACCCTCTTCCATTTGCTCAATTTTTTTTAAATACCTTATGAATCACACCATAGAAATTGCTTCAATAGGAGTAGTCCCTGTTTCACTTAGCAAGATATCGTAAGGAATTTCACTTTTAATCTTAAATTTTTTTGTAATCAAACACTTCTGAATTTTCTCAATTTGTCTCCACTGCATGTTGAATGTACTGCTGGCCCATAGTTCACAACCATAGAGAATTATCGGAATCACCAGAAGCCCAAAAAGAGTTTGAGTGGTGTTCCAATCCCATAACTCTGCCTCTCTACACCTATTTTGAAAAACATAAAATGCTTTCCAACCCCCCAAAGTTATTTTCTTTCTACAACCATTCCAACTTAGATTTTTGTTGAAGTCAATTCCGAGGTATTCGTTGTCCACAACTTCTTCCAAAATGTTGCCTTCAAAGTAGAACTTATGCTGGTTATGTTTTCTTTTCTTAGAGAAGACCACTACTTTCGTTTGACTGATATTGACTTGCATCCCCATAGTTGTACAAAAATGCTCAAGGGATAGTAAGTGCTCTTGCAAACCAAGAGCCGATTTAGTAATCAGAATAAGGTCATCTTCATACAAAAGAAGACTTGTAACAAAGTTGCCCAAATAGATACCATCACCCCCTTGTGAATTTAACCACTCCTCAAGCTTTTTGATATATAAACCAAAAAGGGTAGGAGACAGTGGGCAACCTTTCTTGACCCCGATATCGCTTCTAAAACTTTTAGAAATGCTTGTTGAAGTTCTAATTTTGACTCTCACCTCTGTTAGCGCTTGGAATTCACCTAGGCTGAGATAGACAAACTCTCAAGGCTACATCAAACCATTTCACCTCGTACCTAGCCCTACGAGGTATGAGAAGGCTCTCTCGGGTCAAAACTCG
The DNA here is from genome assembly GCA_000404065.3 of Pinus taeda. Taxonomy (NCBI): domain Eukaryota; kingdom Viridiplantae; phylum Streptophyta; class Pinopsida; order Pinales; family Pinaceae; genus Pinus; species Pinus taeda. The sequence goes on along the minus strand of APFE031190357.1, from coordinate 162,754 downwards.
ATGGATTTTGTCAATAGGATGAGTTGACCAATTAGGAACAAGGATTTTAGGCTAGTAAACTAATAAGGGAGATTGATTTAAAGTTTTTGGAGTTTTTGGTGGCAATTGGAGGGAGTGCAATTCAGGGTGCGGGGATTGAGCTCAGTTTTTGCAGGTGATTCCTTGGGGCAAGGTAGGAATCTATGCTGATGCCTTTAGTTGAAAAAGATGATCAAGGAGAAAAGGAGAAAAGCTAAAGAGGGCAAACAATGAATTTGAATCCTCTCTAGACGGTGGAAAACATAAAATTTAAACAAAATTGAAAGCTGAGCATGGCATGCATGAATTCAAACTTTATCACTTCTTTTGTTTAAATAGCAACAAGAGATTAAGGAATGGAACACATAAACACACTTACAATAACAGTAGGAAGCACACCATCAACATAATAATCCACAAGAATCCACAATGAAGTCTGCAAAACCCTAGCCTTCCTTTTTCCTCAAATTGCAGAAAATACAAGTCAATAATACAATAGCACTTCTCCCTCTAGAGTCCAACCTTCCAACCTCTCAAAATGACTAAGAAAACACATAATATAGGCAAGCTAACCTCTTCCCTTGCCTCTAGGGGTCGATCTCATCCTCTAGGAGCAGTTTGAACTAATTCCAAACTAAGCACTAGATAATAGGCATCTCAACAACTTGCCTCTATTACTTAGCTAACTAATTCATGCATTAATTTTTCACTTTTTACATCAAGGAAGCTTCTAGAAGAGTAAAGAGAGGTAAAATATATCAAAGTGCCATGAAAATATTACATTTATCCATCATCTACAAGTAAAAAGAATCAACCATAGTCAAAACAGTGTTTTTTGACCAAAAAAGTCAATTCTGGCAAAGTTTGCTCTCATGTACGCGCCCCCTGTCTCTCGTGTCCGCGCACCTTTGCAGCAACTTTTGAGTGGGTTCCACTGGTCCAAATCAAGTGCAAGATAGCTCATTGGAAAGCTTGGCCTGTCTACTTTCCATCCCAAGTGGAATTTCTGAATTTGGAGTTGTTTGGCCCCCTCAAAAACCATTTCTCCCAAGGTCACTTTCTGCAACTCAAAAAGTGGGCAGAAAGTCATTTTTTTGATGTATTTTGAGCTTTTGGAGGCTCAAATCTCAAAACTAAGCTTCTCCCAAGTACTGGTAATTTTTCTCTTTGCATGCCCTTTCCAAAAATGTCAAGTTTGCAAAATTCCGAGCAGTCCTTCAAAATGTCCGCATGCGGGACGCGGACGCGACACGGGAAA
>APFE031190357.1:150093-161458 GCA_000404065.3 Pinus taeda | reverse complement strand
CAAACCCTAGACCTAATGCCTAGTGACCAAATTTTGCTTGAAGACTCACTGAAATGACAAAATTTGACCTTGACACTTCAAAATCACTTTGTAAGAGAATATTTGATCACTGGAGGAAGGCTGAAAAGACTGACACTAACAACCTCTTCATACAACCTATGCACAGCTGCTCTCAAATGCCTAGGAACCCCAAGTTCCTCCATTATGTGCCAAAGCTTATTCCCAGGAACCAAGTCAAATGCTTTTCTAAAATCAACAAAGCAACATAAGACTTCTTCCTTTTTCTCCCACACTTTTTCAATGATGTGCCTTAAAGTTATACAATGATCAACTATGGAATGTTTAGGTCTAAAACCTGCTTGCCCTTTAACACGCTTATCTATTTCTTCTCCCCACTTGCTAATTTTGTTTTTTAGCATGCTTCCAAATAGCTTTGCAAACAAATGGTTTATCATGATGGTCCTATAATTGGAGGGATTATTGAAGTCACCGCTCTTGAAAAGAGGTATTACCAAACTAGTTGTCCCATATGTGGGGAGCCCTTGTTGTATGATGTAGTTGAAGATTTTTGTAATGTGAGATGCAAAAATATTTGAGCTCCACTTTAGATATTCTGCTTGGAGTTCAGCTAAGTATTATGCTTTTCCAACACCCAACTTCTTGATACCCATCTCTACCTCTTGTAGCATGAAGAGTTCAATATCAGTGTTGACTAAGGGGGGAGGATCAACCTTGGGAACCTACTCATAGAGTTGTCTTGCATAGTCAAACCATTTAAAAGCTGTAATATTATTTCCAATTTGTATCTTTTTCGGTTGGAGTTCTTCCAAAATAATTTGGGATTATTTTTCCCAGGGAATATTAGTTCTTCCCTCCTTAAAGCCATGAAATCAACCTTTTTCTTGCTTAATAACTGATTGTAAGCTTTGAGCTTTATGTTATCCTTGTTTGACTCTTTCCACATTCTCCTTGCCTTTTTACATTCCTCGTCAAACCAAGCATTAACCAGAAAGTAATTTGTTTCAGACTTCTTAATTTTTGCTCTTTTGCAGTTTGCAAGTGCGCATTGAATTAAATGTGTTAATTCATGACTATGAGTGCTATGAATTGTAATTTTCTCCTTCTCGAAGAGCCTCTCTAGCGTCATTTTGAAGGTATTACAATTTTTTTGGGTCAAAAGAATTCTGCCTTGTGGGACATTTTGTTGGACAAGCTGAATTTTTTACTCTAATTATTTCTTTCCAATCCAAGAGAAACATAAATAAATTGGCTTGTGATATGATTTCAAGTCCCAGAGCTGATCTCTAATCAAAACTTCCTCCATTTTCTCACACAAAACATGCGAGCAAATTACATAATCTACCACACTTGCTCCATTGTAAGTACTGCAAGTGAAATTACCAGACTTTGCCCATCTAGTCAAGCCATTACAAATGACTAAATCAAAGGCCCCACATAGAGTAAACAATTGTTCACCAAAGAGATTGCAACCCTTGTCCTCTGAAATTATTTCCCACTGATGATTACTTTCTTTTGTAAGCCAAATAGGGTCACGATCATCTTTACAACAAAGAATTCTAGCTTGCTCACTTGCAGTCCTAGCATTGAAATCACCCACTATAAGGACTTCACCTAGCTACGAATATGTTGAAATATCCACTTTTAAGGCTGCAAATGGATATTTGTGATCAATCCCTCTATCTTTGTAGATTTTTGAAACCTGCGACGCAAAATAGCATGCTACAATTTTGATGTGGTTTCCATTTTCTGATATTTTAAAACAAATGAATTGCTTATTTGGGTCTTCTTTTTCTAACTGAATGAGATGACCTTCTTTCTCCCTTACTAAAACCATGATACCCTCGTGCCCTTTGCCATTCCCTACTGCCTTGTTCCACATTTCCATCTTCCAATGTCCTTCAAATAGAGGTGTCTTGGACCCTTCATGCTCATGTGTTTCTACGAGGCAAATTATGTCTATATCTTCTGCAATAGGCCCTAACCCAGGTCCTCATATCCATGGGTAACCTCTGCAGTTCCAACAAACCAATCTTAACGAAACTTGGGCATGACTTGATTGCTATTTATTTTGACATGCAAGACTCACATTCGAGTTTTTGTCCTTGCTTTCCCATACTAACCTTGCTTTTTGATTTCCTGTTGAAGAGTTTGTTGCCTCTTCTTTATTACCATCTTGCTACTCTATTTTGGAAGGAGGTCCAAATCGTACTATCACAACTTTGCCTTTATAAATCCATGCTCTCTTGCCTTCATCTCTTGCTGCCATAACCTTTAAAATTTCCTCTCTTCTTTCCTCCTGTTGTTTTACAGTTAAATCTTCCTCCAGGAAAAAATGAGAACCCCTCAAGAGATGTTCCTTGCTTAGAATGATGTATTTATCACACAAGCTAGGCATAATGACTTTTATGGGCCTGGCTCTCTCCATGTTATACTTACCCACCCTCCATGCTTGGCATATTTGTCCGTGCCATTGCAACCTATCTTTCGAGATGTCTCTTGCAAGGTCAAGAGTACTTTCATTTTTCCCATATTCTTTCACCCCTTTAATAATTATGTTTTCTGCCCTATTTTGTCTTTCCTTGCCTTCAATATCTTGCATGTTGTCAACCTTAATATTTTTTTCTCCTTCCTTATTAGCAGAATTGCTAATAACTTGAGCCCAAGTTTTGGAAACTTTGGTGGAATCTCATTTCGTTTCTTCTCTTGCATTCTATTCATGGTTGTTTATTTGGGCAATCATTCTCCCTTTATCTTGGGATTGTTTCACATTCACCACCTATGTACTTTCCACTATAGATTTCTTTATGTTTTGCACACCTGCCTTCATGCGTTTCCATTCTGTCTTCGCTATCAAGAGAGCTTCTTGTAGCAATGCCACTTGTTCTTTTAAAACTTTATTGCTTTATGCTAAAGCCTTGTTCTCAGCTATTATTATATGAATTTTATGATCTCTTTCCTACCCTTTAGCTTCTAAAGCCTCCAACCTTTGTTTTGCATTTAAAAATTCTTTCATGTAAAGATCAGATGACCAGGTGAGAGGTGTGTATGTAGGACAATATAAGACAGAATCATCAGTGACTTTTCCTCTGGGCTTCTTGTTGCCACGTGCTTGTAGAGGAGACTTGTTTGGGTGCTTTTTGCGAAGGGCTCGAGTACTTTTCTTTTTAGACCGTTTCTTCCTTGTTTTCTCCCATTTTAGATGGGATATTCTTCGTTTTAAAATGCCCCCATATTGTTTGGCATTGACCCAAACCCACTTCCCAGCTTTGGCGGATGAGGCAATTTTCACTTGTCCTAAATCATTTGTCTCCACCTGCTTTGAAATTTCTTTTTCCTTTATCATGTTTGTATGCATTTGCTGGCTCAATGCTTCTGTTGCATAAAATATCCCTACTTTCACACTGCTCACTCTTCACTGCTCGCTACTCTCACTACTAACCACACTGCTCACACTGCTCAAATTGCTGCACTGAACAAGCGCGAACTCATTGTCGCTCCAAGAGAAACCATATAATTTGCAGTAAGTCGATAAAAAAGCACCGAACAAAAGTCCCGACAAAAATATTTTACACACGACATTGCGTTGAACACCAAAAACATTAAACTAGCTCAAAACGACAGCCTAAAACCCTGAAGCAACTCAAAATGATAGCCGAAAACTTGAGAATCGCTCCAACGATTGCTGAAAACTTCAATATAGCTTGCTAAAATCTCAAAACAGGTCAAAATTACCGCTAGAGAAGGAATTTCTTAGAGAATTTATAGAATTTGGAAAGAGATTAAATATTGCTCAATGTCATGAAATATGGCCCGAATTTCACGCCAAGAACACTCCCGCTACAAAATTTATATCTACAACTCTAGCTTGGGTGGGAGTGTGATATCCACTTCTGTACTTCTCGCACATTGGAATTCAAACAGAGATGAAAAGAATTCTTCTAGTCAGTGTAGGAAATCAACACCTCTACCATCTGAAATCAGAGCACGATATTTCAACGTTAGGTTTGTAAACAGACAAACAATTAAAATATTCTCTTCCAACAACCCTCAGTCCCTGCAAAGTGATCGATCCCTTGTGAATTCCGGCTCTATATCCCCAAATAACAACAAGCATTCAAGGCTCTGTGGACAACTATCTCTCTTCACCGTATTTGCAACTGGTCTTAAAATCATATTTTAGAGTGTTAGAGATGCCACCGGAAAATGCAGCCTGGTCAAATATGTGACTATGCAACCTTCACAAGTCGCAGTTCCTTTCCACTATATTTGCGACTAGTCGCAAAATCACATTTTATGTCTTCGAGATATTATCGGAAAATGTGACCTGGAAAAAAATGCGACTATGCGACCTGGCCAAATATACCTTCCTGCTGCTGTATATAATGTAATTGTCCAATGGAGCCCAATGTTTCTGGTTGCGAAGAGGTAAAAAAGAGTCGCAGTACTCGCAAAATATAACTCTGCTCTGTGTAAAATCAGAAAGAGAAATAACAAATACCTGGAGTACACGGGAAGAACAATGGATGCCCGCAGTTGAGGTGAAAACTAGCTATATACCCGACGCCTGTATGCGAGACTTTTGCAGGATCGATTTCTGTTTGTATATAATCCCTTCTTTAAGTCTGAAATTCAGGTGGCAGAGTACAAAGATAATTTTGGATACCTCTATAATTCAAATAGGAGATTACAGTGAAAAGAAAAGAGACAAATTCAGATGTCAAATTATAGAAGGAACTTGGATGGGTGATGAAGGAAGAACAAGGATCTTTAAGGGCTAATCATAGGAACATAAGTTCAGATTTCAAAGAGAAGGTATCGGTGCTACAACAGAGGAACACAACTTGGATAAGGGTATATAGAAGCTACAATTCAGTGCTATAATGGAGACCACAATTAGGTAGAAGCTACAATGTAGTGCTATGATAGACTACAAGTTCTGTGCTATGATTCAGTTCAAATCTCTTATAGTTTCGGTGCAATCTCTGGTTTTGGTGTCACCATAGTAAGAAGGATTCGGTGCCACCTCAGTAAGAAGGTTATGTTTTCATCACAATAGAAGGATCTTTCTACTACCACAGAAAGAAGATCTAAAAAATAAGGTGATGATACATTAAGGTGATCTCGGTAACAATAATTAGATCTCAGTGGTGACAATGCAAAGACAGTCGAAGTAGACGAGGAGTCAAGAAGAAGGTTGACTGTCAAGAGAACTTGTGTCTTTGTATTTGAGTGGAAAATAGGTCAAGTGTCTTGGTCTTGGTATTCGTCAATTGGAATCTCTATAAGAAGAATTTGTGTGGGGTTTCCTCTCAAAGTGTGAGAGGTTTTGGCCCTAGCTCATAACCTACATTCTGTGTCTCTTGTCTATTTATGTTCATGCATTGGTAGCTGTTTGATGAAGAAGAACACTAATAACTTAAGAAAAAGAATATCCTAATCTAATGAAGTAAAAATCACTCACAAGCAGTTACTAATTAAAGAGAAATCACCTAATTCATGATGCCTTAGATTTCTCAACATTTCTTCCACTTGACACTATAGCTGATGCATTTAACAAAAATTCTTGTCCCCAAGTTCGAGACACCTACCTTGAGTTTTGACTATCCGAGAAACTCTACCTACTTGTAACTACATTAACAGGATAATTGCATATGCTTGGACTCCCACCTACCAGATATATAAAGCTAACTAAGAACAAAATATATTTCCAAGTGGAAATAGGTTCCATATTCAAATGAGAATCCTATATAAATACATAAGATAACAATTAACCATAAATTGTGTGGGTTCCTTACCAAGTACCACCAAAGAGTTCCAATTCCCCATGTATGCACCCTTTTCATGGTCTCATAACTATTTTGGATTAGCATATCTCTTGTAGAATGATGTTTATGTGACATGGAGGTTGTCGCCTTAAACCACCAAACCATACCAAATATTTGTAATTGATATACTTTGGGATGTTATCACTCCAAAATTTCCAAGGGTTGTTCAATGTGTTAAAAATAAATATTATAGGTAACTACAAACCTCCTTTGGAGCTTGGGATTTATCCTTCCTAAACTCAGAGAGGGCTCTCTCTATATGATATAACTTTGTTTATTTTAGATTTTAGACTAGTTATGTTTGATGGATTTGGTTTGATTTTGATTTGTTGGTGAAATCACTGATTTAGATGCATAAGTGCTTGTCTATTTTCCATTGGGCTATGGAGTCAATATATCAAGAAAACATAACAGAAACCAATTATAAAAGCAGTGTTACAGGGCAAGGTAACTGAGGAACAATAGATTTTTAGGGCAGAGATGGTGAAATGAGTCTCAATCGAGATCAAGGAGAAAATGAGGATTCCTTAAACCGAATAATGAAGGAAGGTGAAAGAGGTTAATCGAGATTAGAGGGCAATTAAGGATCCTTTAAACCAGATATTAGAAGAAAACATAAAAATGAATAACAGTTCAGAATAGAGTGCACTTAAACAAATTTTGCAATAACATCCCTGTTATACCATTCAAATATAGAAAAACATTCAAGTTTATGGAATAACTTAGAAAAGAACATGAACATTTTGAAATATACTTCACTAAAGTGGCTCAACACAAGAATCCTCTAAAGAAATGCTTCTATTATTTGTCCTATCTATCAACTATAAAAGTACAGTAAACCCTCAAGTTGTAGATGAGTTCAACTATAGAAATATTCAGAAATCCACACACAATACTTCGAATTATGAAGTATTTATACAAAAACTACTACAAAATATCCTAAAACTGATTTAGGAATTATTCAAGGAAAATGAAATATCTTCATGCAAGAAGATAGAGACAAATATCTAATTAATGCACGCTGTCCCTGCTTATTTGGATTTGCTGTTTGCTTTCACTGATATTTTGCTGCTTCATCTCTTTTTTCTGTTTGGTGTCTTTCATCTGATATTCTTTAAACTCCGTCTCTACTTTAATTTTAATATTTGAATGCTCTGTTTCGACCTTGACTGCTCTTTTACCTGTTTTACTTTTACCTATCGAAGTAAATCATTTAGTTTATCGCAAGCCTCTTCATCTGGTAATTTGATTTTCACCATTCAGTAGATTTCATTAGTTTCTATGTACTTTGCAAAAGTAGGCTTGTTTATAAAGAGATGTTTTACCTCATGTTGGAGGTAAAAGAGATTCTCGAAAGTCTGATAGAGCACTTTTCCTGTAGGAATTCCTTTCATGGAGGAATTGTTGGACTGTTCTTTGGCCACTTCTCCAGATTTTCTTGTCCTAATATTCATGTTTCATCAACCTGTCATTTATCACCAAAGGATTTGGTAGACCTTTCTGCCTCAAAACGTCAAATTTGACCATGAACCTGTCTATTGCTAGTTGCATGTTTTGACATTTCTCCTCAAGCCGTATCATCAGGTTTCTTTTGGTGATTACTTTCTTCACTTCTAATATAGTCTCTGTTCTGTCAGTTATTCTAAGCTCCTGTAATTCATACTTGTTTTTAGAATTTAGTAACTGGATTAGCCTAGAGGCTTCCTCTGGTTTCTTTCCAAGTTCTGCTCTTACCTTTTGAATTGCCTCACTTGCTTCCTTGATCAGATCTATCTGCTCAAACATAACTTGGATGGATGGACAAATAGCATTAACAAAGTTAATGATATTGGCCCATAATTGTTGCTTTTCTTGGGCTAGTGGCTCTTTAAGGTCAATTATTTCTCTAACTTCTGTAACCTTTCATTCAATCTGTTTGACTTTTGTGTTTCATCTTTATGCATGATTTGAACTAGCTTCTTTTCATCCTCTAGAATTTTTATTTGTTCTTTAAGTCTTTTTATTTCATTTGTTTGGATGGACATATCTTGCATGGCTTTGATCATTTTACTTGCTTCATCACTGGGATGAGCTGTTGTTGTTGTTGAATCTATTGCTGATGTAGTGGCTGATGTAGACGGAACTGTTATAGTAGTTGTAAGTGTTGTTGGTAATGGAGTTGACGAAGTAGATGGAACTAATGTAGTAACTGTAGGAATGCTAGTGACAGTAACTGCTTCCATGTTGACCTTCTTTTCCTGCACCAATTTGTCCATCTCATTCTCCATTTCTTTCAGTTGAGCTGTCAACTGAATGATGAGATTCATCATTTCATCTTTTTGGCCTTCATTCTCCAAAACTTATTTTTCTTGTGGATGTTCAATAGGAGGTAATTTTAGTTGCTTCTTCAATGCAACAATGCCTTCATTCTTCTTTTTGATAAGCTCTTCAACTGCTTTGATGTTCTTAGGATCATACCCAATCCCCATGACCAATTCTTCAAGTGTTTTGATTATGTTATCCTTTGCTTGTGAGGATGCCTTCTCTAGTTTTAACTGTGCTTTGATATTCTCTAGAGAATTTTGTAGTTTTTGTACACTCATAGCTTTGTTGCTCATAGTTGAGTATAACATTCTCCTGCTTTCTTATGAAACTCAATTTGATCTATAGAATGAACATCCTTGGCAAAAACTTTAAATTCTATCTTTTTGTAATCTGTTGTTGTTTTTGGGCCTTGTATCAGTGGCTGTAGAAAGGCCATCTACATCTTTCTAGTCTTGTAGTCGAAAACTGAAAATAACCTATTCTGATCACTAGGAGTCTGTTTCATATATTGGGCATAGGTTTCAGCTTTCAATGCTTCATTTCTCAATTTGATTTCTTTATATTTATCCCTTATGTATTTTTCTTTATCCACTGGTTTGCTTGATGAAGAGACTTCAACACTATGCTGCTTCCGAATAATTTGAGTATTAGAAGTTGTAGGCTGATGAGTTTCCTCTGACATTGCTAGAGGTGCACTTTCTTTAACCACTGAGTTTGCATTAATGACTTAATTGTCTCAACTATCTCTTCTTGCTCATTGACATGATTTAGCTTGGGCTTCTTCCTGTACATTAGTTTGAATTTAGTTTCAATGGTGGTTTAAGCTGAAGATGAACCTTCTTCTCTTGGTCTCTTAGAATTCCTATCTTGTAGGGTTGGAGTCTACAGGACAAGACTTGTTTCAACTGGTTTCACCACCTCTTTCAAAGTACCCTCCAACCACTCTGACTGGTTGGAATACTTCTCAATCTCTGGTTTGGACTCATGGACAAAAGGAGTTAATTTAAACTTGATTCTCAATTTGATGATAACTCCTAAAGGATCATACTTCCATTTGAAACTATCACTGAACTTGAATTCCTGTAAACACTTATCTGCTTGTTGACCAACATTTCTATTGTTGATAATGAAAGGACCAATCTGGTTCTTGATTTTGAACTGTGTTTTCTTCTTGGCTGATAGAAAATTAACCTCATCTGAATTTGGTATCTTCCTGATATATTCAAGTGCAAATGACCTCATGGGAAAGTATTTGGGCAGCTTGTAAGGAGTGAGTTGACATCCATACACCCTAATTTCAGTGTGGTTCTGGTATAAATACTAGTCTCCTATTCTACTTTGTTTTGACAATTGTAATATTTTCTTCATTTCTTCATTGATCCTAGGTTGAATGCTGTTGCTTAGCATGTTCGCAATTGGATGAATAAATGAGTCAATGAAGTCCTTGTAGGTGAACTCCGTGGAATCTTTTCTGATTAGGGAAGTCCGGAAGACAAATGATTGTGGGTTACCCTCAGTGTCCAGTTTTTGGAGTTTTACAACAAACCTTTCAGATTGGAAGTATAAGAACATATGAAACAAAATAGATGAATACTTGAACACACCTTCTTAAGGTAATTTAACTAACTTCTCATGGATAGAATCTGATAGGTATTGAGCAAAGTTAAATGTCAAAGCAGGAGGCTGTCCTAGGCAGAAATGGACAGAAAACCTAGGATTGAAGCATCAACATACTCATATGTAAAATAGCCTAGAATACAAGACAACATTGAAACAATCTGTCTTGTTCTTTTTGAAAAAATTGAGGCTAAATAAGGAGGATTACTCTTTGGGGTTTCAGTAGATGAAGGAAGAAGATTTTGGAAGATTTGAAATCTCTTGGGAAAGTCAAGCTTTAGATATAACTTAGTGAGGGTTTCAATTGACAAAGGGGCTTCATCAGGTTTAGGTTGAATTTGCAACATCTGGTTTATTGACACTTCTAGTAATTATGAATAAAACCTATTTGTTAGGGGTTACTATGGCTCTTTCACTGGGCAGATAATTGAAATGACAGAGCTTGATGATTTCTTGACATTGGAAGGTTTGTGGGAAGATATACCTAGGTAGGTTTAAATCCCAGAGGAGGATATCATCAGCGTGGTCCATGAATTTATCATGGCTCCAGTACTGTAGCTCAAGGAAGTTGAAATCAATGACTGTATCACTGATTTGAAAGTCTTTGTCAGTGAGGGGGTTACGTTCAACATCGATTATAGGTGGTTGTAGGGGATTGACATTCATAATACTCTCGGAGGCCATTTAATTTGTTCAATTTAGTAGTTATTACTTTCTTGCTTAAGTACAGGCCTTGGCACTTAGGAATACCTGGAAAATGAAGCCTTTAGTTTGTATAAGGGGTTTTGGAAGAAATTGAGGCTTTCTGGCAACAAATTAGGCTTCAATGTTCTTTATAAAGCTTCAGGCTGAGTCGACATTGTCTCCTGGTGGTGCAAGGCTAGGATTCTGCTGTGAAATCCCTTAAAAATTGGTTGGCAGCTCTTTTTCGCAAACTTCAACAAAGTAATGGTGAAAAGACTGTAATTGTAGGTTTATTACTTTGAACCAATAGCGGTTAAACATATGGGCATGGGGTTAAATTCAAATGGTAGGGTGGTTTCATCGTACAGTTCGGATGAAGGACTAGTGGTTATCGCATGGTGAAAAGCGGTTTTGGATTGGAGGATGCAATAAAATCTGGAGCTGCCATGTAGCAAGGGAGCAGGGTTATGGAACCACCCATTTTGCATCCTTTTGAAACCTTTAACTGTCAGGCGTCGATGGGTGCAAGATGGATTGGGGACTGTTGGATCTAAGGAATAAAGATCCGACAGATGCGCGAATAGGAGAGGTGAGTCGGGAATTTGATAGGCAGGGCCTGGGGATAAGTGATGTGATGGGTATTTAAAATATAAGTGGGGGACCCAGGTTAATTAGTGGGTGAATTAATGAAAAATTGGGTTGGGAAAATATATACGTGGGATTTAATAATACAGTAAGGAGTTAAAAAATCATATTGGGTAAAGTTTTTCAATGGGGCCTGATGTAGGTTTTAACCCCGTACAAAAAATTACCTGCATACGAATTCTAAATCACAGGAAAAATAAAAATGCGAGAGCATAACACATAAAACACATATACGCAGAGATTTCCCACTGGATCCCAAAACCAGGACT
>APFE031190357.1:130798-149011 GCA_000404065.3 Pinus taeda | reverse complement strand
GGGGAAGGTGTATGAACATCAGGAAACAAGTTTTGCCGATGATTTGTCCGCCCAAGAGAAACTGCCTTCAAAACCCTAAGAGAGGGAAATGACCTTGCCTGGGCGCAACTGAAGCATGATCAAGGTATCAAATGACCCATTAGACACTGACATGATAATGAAAACCTTATAAATGATGATAGACTCAGCTAAATGATGACATAGACCTCCATTTGGACAACTTTAGAAGGAGTGAAAGCAAACCCTAGACCTAATGCCTAGTGACCAAATTTTGCTTGAAAACTCTTTGAAATGACAAAATTTGACCTTGACACTTCAAAATAACTTTGTAAGAGCATGTTTGATCACTGGAGGAAGGCTGTAAAGACTGACACTAACAAGTCCAATTTTTTTTTCTCGGGGCACTACCTCAGACCCCGTAGAGGGGGGCTACTTGCCCCCCTCAAACCCCCTGGACAAGGGTGGTTGCCACCCCCCCTGTGACCCCTTTTCTGCGCAACTAAGGGGGGGCTCCGTCCCCCCTCTAACCCCCCGGTTCACTACGTAGGTTAGTCGTGGAAAGAATATAACACAACCCAACACCTTATATATTTTAAAACATTTCAAACTTAGGTTAAGTGGGTTTTTACATGTTTAATTGAAAAGGGGAAATAGTAAAAGGGAATTTACTTTTCTAATGAAAATATGCTTTTTAACTAGGGAAAAGGGTTTTAGTAAGGGAAAATAAAGTGAAGTAAGTAAGGGAAAATAAAGTGAAGTAAGGGGAAAAGGTTTAAAATGAAGGGAAGGGATATTCTTACAAGGGAAAATGAGTTTGGAAGGAAGTTAGTAATATGAAATGAGCCTATTGATGCTCTCCATGCCTTGTGAAAACTACTTCTGCCTACAATCATCTACCCTAACATTTTTTCTTGATTTACTGGGTGCATTTAAGCTTGCTGACCCTTTATTTTTCTTTGATAATCAAACTATCTAATTTTAATCTTATAACTTCCAATGGCTAAGATTAAACTGATGAGCTCACTATTATTCTCTACCTAACTAATGATCTTCCAAGATTAAACAGTTTGGCTAAATCATTATTCTCTATCTATTAGCATGAAATTTAAAGCATGAATGAATCAAGATTAAACTATTTGATCATCATGGATTGTGGCATTTTGACAAGCTGCACACAACCTTATCTGCAAAAAGTAAACTAAAAGTAGTGGCATTTGAATGTGCACACTTTCATGATCTATTTTTGTCTCTTTTTGGCGGGGTTCATATTTTATCTTCTTTTTTGATCCTTTTCTTTTAGTCCTTCGATTTTTGTTTTAGGACTTACCCTCTTTACATTTTTTAATATGGGAAAACATTTTGCAGAAAGAAAACATGTATAATATTACAAGACTTTACACAGTCAATTCAAAATTATGAAGCCTATTATTATAGGAACCTAACAGGGGGATTAATTTCCATTGTTGTGTGTGGTGGCACATGCTCCACCACCCCTTGTAATAACTTCTAATCACTGTGCTATGTACTTTTGTGATTGTCATTTTCCATGAGGAGACCAATTTTCAATATAAATAAATTAAATAGTAAATATTTTTATTCAATTATTACAAACATTTACAAGCAAATGTTATTTCACCTTTTTTTTTTAAATAAACACTACAAGTAAATATTATTTCAAAAACTATTTAAATAAAAAATCTTAATAATACTTACTTTATAAATGTGGGTACAAATAAATTTTAATGCATGTATGCTTGCTTTCAAGCCCAAACTAAACATGAAAATATAATAAATCAATGCCTCGCCAATCACAAGTATCTGCTCTAGTTATGTCAACTAACCATATAGTAGTACTTTATAGATTTTAAATTTATATATGTAAAGGTTAATTTTACAAAATGTTAAAATTTTATATATGCATTTGTTTCTCATTTACTAGTTCAATATTTATGAATATCTATGCCATTGCCCCATCATCACCTTTCCATTATTAGAAACAAACACCAAATGAATTATGAAATTGGTAGTTATTCTGAGCATTGAGCAAAGGAAAAATGATAGTTTCACTAAACCATAGAGAGCTTATAAATACTCATATTTTGTAGGTTTTTGAGAATATTTGGTCAAATTTTCAAGCCGGAGGTTCAATAGGCTTTATCGAGTGACTATAGGGTTATGACAATGACGTGGCGCTAGAATTTGCACTCAAAATCTAGAATGATCAGACTCTGGTATGGGGGATAGCGGTCTAAGTGGATGAGGACACAATTGTTATAGTGTCTATACTACCGTAAGTCAAGGAAAGATGGTACTTTAGGAGGAAACCCAAGTCAAAATTAATTCAAATGTTCCTTGAATTAGGGGAGGCTTTGGTAAGGAAAGGAAGTGGTTTTGACATAAACTTTTTGCCTGCACCATGGGAAGACATATCTCTTCTTTTCCAGATGTACTTCAATGATGAGGTGAACCATGGAGTCATGCATATGCCTCATATAAGGTTTTTGGATCACCTTAGGCATCAAAGGTTGGTCAATATGCCATCTATTTTGTGGAGGACACTTTAGTAGATGGTGATCAATATGGAGAAGTCCAACAAACTCAGGGATTCTTTTTCACAACATATCTTGGTAAAAGCACTAGTGGAGCATGCCCTCCAGCAAGAGTGTTGCCCCTGAAATGAAGTAGTGGGAGGAGAGGTGTTAGCTACACTACCATTTGGAGAGCCAATTGTTGTTGTCGCTACAAAATTGAGAGAACCCTTTGCCACAACTCCACCAATTGTTGCTACAACTGCAACATCAGGGGAACCCTTTGATGTAACTCCCAAAGGGCTTGGAGCAAGGGAATAGGTTGAAATGTGACCATAAGAGACAAAGGAAGCAAAAAGTCACAAAAATGACTTGGAAATCACATGCAACAAAAATTCAATGAAATGACTAAGGAGGATGACTAAGAGGCATGCATATGTTCCTTTACCCCCCAAAAAAGAGGACTAGGTACACCATAGGATAAGGGAAATTCCCCTGTGTTGAAATTACAACCCCAATTGCAACACAAGAAATAATAGGGGTGTAATTCAAGAGGAATTTGCAACCCATACTACAACACAAGAACCAATAGTAATGGAAATTGAAGAGGAATTTTTAACCCCCGGTGCAACAAAAAGAACCAACAAGGGTAGAAGTTGAAGAGGAAATCACAAATCCTATGGAAACAAAATAATTAACAAGGGTGGAGGTTGAAGAAGAGACTCCTATTACAACTCTAATAATAGAGGAAGTGTGTGTTGGATGCAGAGTGAAGAAAAGGTGAGCTCCCCTGTTGCTACACAAGAACTAATAGGGGTAACTGAGGACGAAAAATAACTTGTTGAACCACAAGAACCAACAGGAGGAGACATGAGAGTTGAATTTATTTCAACTTGAGAGGATAAAATAGATGAAGGACAAGCTAAAGTAGATATATACAGAACGAGCTAAAGCATATGTGCAAGCAAAGATTACAACTTAGCTGATCAAGTCTACCACTCAGAGTTTGAAGAAGATTTACAAGCACAAAGAGAAATTGGTAGGTGCACTCTCTTACACACCCTTGTATTCATCTATCATCAATACAAATAGAGTTTTAGAGAGAAATAATAGAAGGATGTTGCAAAATAAAATCAAGAATTTAGAATATAAACTAAGAGGAAACCAATTATTTGAAGGATTGGATTGCCTTGCTTAGGAAGCAAGCTTCCTTCATAGAAGAGATGAGGAGGAACCCATTTTTGAGATAGGGGAGACAAAAAAATATATGAAAAAGATGCAAAAGAGAGAAACAGAGAATAAAGAACTTGAATTGTTATAAATTTCCACTCAAACAAATATTAGTTCGATGAAGGATCAAGTTGTTCAAGTAAACCTTCAAGAGCAATGGGAAAAGGCTAAGCAATATGGGCCGAAAGTAGTGTTGGCTATGTATAGAGGGAACAATGCTTGTTAAGGAGCACCAAAATATTTTAAGAATCCCAAGGGAAATATGGGAATAATACTTGGAAGTGTGACAAACCAAAATGAGATCAATGGAAGAAGGAATTGAGTGAGGATGCTGTGAAAACCATGAAATTCCAGAGTAGGTGGATAGGTTATAAATTGAGAAGATTTAGCTTGAGATGTTAGTATAATCCACACTTAACTAAAAAAATCTTCCCCTGTATACAACATGTACTTACAAAAGAAACACCTCACATTCTAGAAAAAACTTTATCATGCCCTCCAAACCATATGAGATCACACCCCCAAGCACATTCCTATAAGCCTACTATGCATGCACTAATGAAGAAAATAACCTATTGTTCGGGTTATACCAACATAATATTTTTTTGCATCACGACCCAATTTAGAACCGTAACCATTTTGTTGGATATGTTTAGCTAAGATATTTTTCGTCTTACCTGAACAACCGAACTGGCTAGTTAATTCGTCGTCAAGTGACCAAGAATAACTTAGAATGTAATTTGTGGATTAGAGGGAAAGTATTATAGGCATAAGGATGTCATCTTTGCATATTATAGATGGGTGAACTCCCCACAACATTCAAATTTTATAGCCCAAATAGAAAAGAGGCCATTAATCATTATAAAGCATAAATTGAAATCTTATCAAGGAAAATTGTAAAATGATGCACTCAATGCTAGAGGAAATCCATAGAGGACATACACAGAAAGGATCCATTCAACCATAGAAATATTGTAGTGGTTTTGAAGGGAGTGCACATATATATTAAATGCATAGAGGATTGTAGAAACCATTGGGTAGGCCTCAACTTCTACTACCCAACGATTTGGATGCCTTCCACAAATTATCAGAAAGATTACAACATGTATAAGAAGGAATAGCTTTCTTGTTGGAGGGAGGTTGAAGAAAAAATAGTTTATTATCATGCCCATGAAGTAGGGAAGGTTGACTACAATGTCAATAACCTACATGGGAGCCACACTCTCTTAGACTTAGACTGACTGCTTGGTTGTGTAGGGACATGCAACAATTTTATTTGTGGGAAGATAATGGGAATCCAAATGGAAATATTTTTAGCACTTGTCCAATAGTTTTTGCACACTTTTTTTCTCCATTTCCATGTCATTTCATCACCCTTTTTTCCAAAGAGAAATCATTTTGATCAAAGCATAATTATCATCTAATTATGCCATTTTAATGTTCATTCTTGTGTATTTAGGGAATAATTTTCCTCTTTGTGCTAACTTATGGAAAATCATGAGAATATAGTTCAGGCTAATTGTACGAATGCAGTTGCTACAATACTTTGAGTTTTTTTGCAACACTTTCATATTGTATTAACACCCTCATATTGCTATAATATAGGTGCTACAACACCCCTTTGCTATTGTAACTCCCATAGGTTGCCACAAAATCACCAAGATGCACTGCTGCAATACCCTTTCTTTGTTGCGACACCATTGTGACCTAGAAGGATGCTACAACATGTTCACTATTGTAATTCCTATGCCACAACACACCCTCAAACCAATGGTGTAACATGCTTCACTTGGTGCTACAACTCACTCATCCTGTGTTGCAATTCGTATGAAGTGTGATGCTACAATTTGCCTAAATTATGATGTTGCAACTCGCCTGGGGTTCAATAGTGAATCTCACCTAGAGATCATTACCACAACTCACTAAAAATCAGTCGTTGGGCGTATTTGTTGCCACTCTTCAGAAGTTGGCACAACTCGATGGTTTGTTAACCTCAAGTTTGATTACCCAACAACTTGTGCACTCAACAAAGGAAAGTGACAGAGGTCGACGATTGTTCAATAGAGAGAAGTTGACCACAACAAGAAAAGTGATTGATCTGCCACCTGTCGCACAACTGAGAAAGTCATCATTGTATTATATTCTATATATTTATAAGAAATCATTGTAACAAAGGGAAACCACTTGACAATTTGAATGTTCTCATGGTTGTCCCTCTATTTCCTACATAATTTGAGTTAGCAAGTAACATGTATAAAAGCCTAGCTCTACTCAAGCCCTAGGGGAGACATGAATAGAAAAAAATAGAGAGAGAGACTTCATTTGTAATTTTCCTGTTGATTTCATGATATAATATCTGTTTCTTTTTCATTTTATCTTTTCAAATGGTGGTGATTATTTAGCATTCTACTACTTTTATAACTAGTTCCTTTCCTAAGGATGTAGGCCCCCCTCCTTAGCCAGGTACTACTTATAACTATATAATCTAGTATCCGTACTTCTTGATATTTCAAATAGTTTAGTAGGTATTCTATTTATTACATTGTTTCTCACTAATGAGACAAGTATAAGTACTCTTCTTTTAGGATTTTGAATGCTTACTTTGCCTATTTACTTCATTTTTATAGTATTTACAAGTATTAGTTTTAACAAAATATTTCAGAAAAAATCACATAGGAGTAATATCATTGACGCATTTCGAACCATCCAATGTGGTTCATCTTCAGGACAAGATGATGAATCAGATCCAGGCAATGAAATAAATAGATGAAGAGAGAAACTAACTAGCCATTAGAAAAAACAACTAGTTAGTTTCTCTCTTCATCTACTTATTTCATTACCTAGATTTGATTCATCATCTTGTCCTGAAGATGAACCACATTGGATGGTTTGAAACGCGTCGACGATATTACTCCTATGTGATTTTTTCCAAAAGATTTTGTTATTATTAATATGGATCACAGAAGTCTAAACTCAAAAAGTATTAGTTTTGTTTGTATTGAGATTCTTCAAAACAAATTTGTGGTTTGAATATTATATAATATAGCTTGTAGTTTAATCTTGTTTATATTGCAACTTGCTAGCATTGCATCTCATGTACATCCTTTTCACAAAAATCAATGTTATCTAATCCTTAAGCATGTCACCTCGTTGATGCCTATGTCATTTATTTTATTCATGTGTGGTGTGTTCTAACTGTGTTGGGGGTTACAAGACTAAGCTTTGTAAGCCCACTAGGTAGAGGAGTAATATTTACTTTCCTGCAACTTAGATTAGTAATTCTACTTGTTTTGGGGGTTATAACAATAATCTTTCTAAGCCCACTAGGTGAAATTGTGCCATTTCAATTATGCAAGTGTGGATTAGTTTTTTGAGTGACTTGTGAAAGAAATTTAATATATTATTCTGCAACAATAATTTAGAATACTACAATCTCATTAACAAATTCACAATATTATACTAGCATATATTATGCATGACAATTCGTAAGTTCATATGAACACTAGATTGATATTTAAATGAATAGTTCCTAAGTTATTTGATAAGTATTTAAAATTCAATTGAAGAGCCTATCACTTAGAAGGCTAGGTGTCCCTCTTATGGACATCACATAGTATGGTGGTGACACTTACGCACAAGATTTCCATGTGTTAGAAACCCATTAGATGACATGGCACTATGTGGTGGTCACATATGAGCATAAGAATGCCATGTGTTAGCCATGGTTCGGCGGTATAGGGTATTAACATGGCGCAAAACAATGATTCTTTTGAGGACCATAACTTTGTGCCTAGAGATCATAATGAGATGAAATTTATATCATTAGAAAGGTCACAAGGAGTAGAATATTAAGTTCTATAAGCCCAACAACATGGCTAATTATTTACTAGTATATTACTACGAAGATCTGTTGAATAAAAGGAGCTACCAAGATTTTAACATGTAAATAAAATAGATAATAGTGGAAGAAATTTTTATCCATACCATTCTCATACACATGCATACATAATTTCTACCCTTCAAAATATGTTGTTTCATTAAATAATATTCAACATGCAAGGGATCCCTTCCTAGGAGAATGGACCTCTAAGGAAAATCAAAAATACAACAAAACTTGGAAATGATCCAACTAATCAAACCCTTTGAAAACATGTCTTTCAATCTTGTTGGCTAATTTGGATCCTTCTCCCTTTTTGCCTCTTGTACTCTTCCTTGATCTTCACACACTTGGATGAAAATCCTTCTCCACCCAATCACTAAGATCTCGCTATCTCACTATGTCTTGCGTTCAAAAAATGTCTTCTCCCTTCGCCTAGCCTTCCTTCTATAAGCTTGAGCTATTGATCGAATCCATAACCAAGATCTCCAAAGTGACTGACAATTGATATTAGATCTCAACATTAGTTGAGATCAATGGTTTAGATTCATCTAATTCACTTATGATAATAACCTATGCATTTCATTATATTATATCATTTTATCTTATAAAAATAAATTACTATATTAATTCCTTTAATCAAATTAATTTTCCAAAATTAAGGGTCAATTAGGCGACTTCTACAAATATAGACACTTAGATTTGTGTACAAGTACTTTCCTGAGCTACTCTCATCAACACTCCTTCTTAGTAAGGAAGCACTTATGAAAGAACCACCTAAAACTCGTTGTCCTTCCAATCCTGGCACAATGTCCCATGCATCATATTTCAGCATGGCTTCCCTTCAAACCTCTTGGTATACTAAATCTTGAATGGAAACTAGTCATAAATGCCATGTAGTTTGGAAATTTCTTCAAAGGATTACTCTCCTTGAATGTGCTCCTAGGAATTTCCACATGCTTCTCGGCCCCCTCAATTTTTACTCAAATCTCCTGGGTCTCCTGATAGAACTAGAAGAAGCTAATGAATCCTCCCCACCTGAAGGTTGACTTTCTGAACTATAAACCTCTACATGTTTCTCTACATTCAAAGTCTCCTACTCATCCTCTGTCACTATTGTTAACAACTCATGAGACTTCTTAGATATTGAGTTCTCCTCATTAACATCTATCCTCACAAATATCTTCCTTTACATTGATATGAAGATCCTATAAGCTTTTGAGGTCTCACTATGCCCAACAAATACCCCTTTCCACTTTTAAGGATCAAGAGTTTTCCTCTTCTTTATAAGAAGATGCATGTATATTGGACAAAACATATCCTCAAGTGTCCTATCTATGGGTTCACCCCTGTTGTTATAACATTTTTTCCCACACTTAATTGAAATGCAATTTTTTTTTTGTTGTGTTCGTTAAATTATGAAGGAGACACACAAACTGTAGAAATTTCACCTGTAGAACAAACCGATATATGCAATGTCCTAAAGCATAATACTTGTTCTACTTCTACAAAACATTAAGCGGAAGCATAATCGAATTCATGAGCAACATCAAGTAGAAACATGCATAACTGATCAAGAGAAATAACCACACATAACACAAGATATATCCAGTGGAAAGCACTAGCATAAAACCCCAACCAGGTATTATCAATCAAGTGGAAATCCTCTTCACAATACGAAAAGAATCAGCTCTCAAGCTATCCAGTTCTCAAATTATGAACTATGAAGATATGAAGATATATCTCATGAACCAACCAAGCCCTGTATATAAAGGATTTACCTATGGTCCAATCCCTATTTCCTTACGCAGTTTGCTTAGGAAATAATAGCAAAAGCATATGCAATTAATTCCAAACATACCAAGTCAACCTATGGTCCAACTACACAATCTTTGAGGACACTAGTTCCTCAATCATGCAAAAACTACTTACTAAAAATAGTCATGCATCTGATAGTACACTATCCCACATTTGATATCAACTGGGTCTCTGACAGAACTGACATGCAACAGTTATCCATGAGTGAATCCTCAGTTATCTAAAATAATAGTTGTCACATGCATGCAAGCATTAACAAACTATATTTTATTATTTTAACAACTTGTTAAAATAATCTAAGTGGACTTGACTAGTTAGAACTAAGTAAACTGATTCTCTCGTTATAGAACTCATACTTATTCCCTCAATTAGTGGAGGAAATTAAGGATAAATTCCTCAATTAGTGGGACAACTCATGTGCATGCTCACAAAGACTTCAAATTCGAATTTCCTTAACTAATTAACTCAATTGAATTAATTAATTAATATTTCCAACTGCTGTTAAGACCAAAATTAATTTTACTTCCTATAGAGAGACTAGGGACTGCTATAAATAGGAAGGGACCCAGAAATGCTATTTTTAGAACTTTCTATTTTTAGCAGTTTCACCTCTCACTCAATGTGGCCAATGACCTCATTGGCCAAACTACTATTTTTAGACATGCTATTTTTAGTAGGTCTATTTTTAGCACATTCTAAATTTAGCATTTCTTGTTGCACATTTTTCAACTCTCCCTCTCAACAAGAAAGGCTTTCTCTCGAACCCAATCTTGTAACTCTGGAATGTTCTGCATGCAACACATCTACTTGGTCCACTTGCTCCAACAACACTTGGAACAAAAACACTCCCAACTGACCACTATGTTGGGCTAGAAACATACTTTGATGCTGAAGTTCTACCTACTGCTGACAAGTGCTCCCTCTAACATCTGCGCTACTACAACATCTCCATGCATCTCACACCATTGCACACCTCTCTGTGCCACCTAGCACTGTGCAAAACACTTGTGCCTCTCTCATCGCTGCAACCTGCTAGCTATGCACTGTCCTAGGATTCCTTGCACTGTCGCTCTCTCTGCTACTCCATCTGCATCTGTCTCTACCCAATCAGTCAGTTCCTGCTACTCCACATTGGGGCTCCCGTAGCAAGGTCTCATCCAAGAGGTTGGGTACCTCAAGGATCCAACCCCTCCTCCTTGGGATGATCACTCTATATCGCCCCATCTCCTACTTGGAGGTATGGCTACACGTGATCCCTCAGCCCACCTGGCTCAAATTTTCCCCCTATTGGAGATCTTTGCATGAGTAGATGTCTCTACTCGATCTCCACTCAGCTTCCCCTATTGTGGTTGCTCCCAAACCTCCAGTTGCCTTGCTTCTCAAGGCTTTGCATGCATCTTGAACCTCAAGAGCATACAGGTTCTTGACCCATGAACCAATCTACTTCACCTGTCTAGTGATGATGTGTCTATGGAAAAACTTTCCCTTACTGAAGACTACATCATAGCCTCTGTCTTCCAGCATCGCGATCGACACCATGTTTCTCTTTAGTCCTGGTACATACTTGACATCGGTCAAGGTAAGGCAAACTCCATGCTCCCTCTGAAAAATAACCGTGCATACACCTGAGACACTATACTTCTCATCATTACCCATTGCTATGAGTATCTGGAGATATTTCTCCTCCAAAGTATTGAACAAACTCTTGTCGCCGGTCATGTGGAAGGAGGCTCCACTGTCAAGAAACCAACCACTTCCCACCATGGATGAAACCATGCATGCGAAGAGTGTGAAATCCAACTCAAACTGTGAAGCAAGTGCCTCACCTTCAGATCCTTCCCCAGATCCCTTCTTGGATTTCCTTCGTGGACAATTTGTAGCATAATGGCCCACCTCATGATAATGAAAGCATCACACTTTCGATTTGTCAACCTTCTTCCCATATTTGGAAGAACTGGATTCGGAAAGAGAAATCTTCTCCTTCCCCTTCTTCGCCTTACTCCTTAAGGCATAGTTCTCCTGATCATGCATGGATGAAGAACTGTCTTTGGTGCTCCGTCTGATCTCCTCCTACATCAAATTCGACTATAGTCATTCCCAGTTTGCCAGTTTCTCCCTTCCATTCACCGAGTCCTGGTGGCTATGCCAGCTCTTAAGAAGGCCAAGGAGTGCTAGACTCACCACATTCTCATCCGATGTCACGACCCCTACACTTGCAAGCTCATCCATGCATGTGATGAGCTTGGTTAGATACATAGAGATTGTCTCATCCCTTTAACACTCGATCTTTCGAAGTTTTTCCTATAGTGCCAGCTTCCTCTGATCACTGCTATTCTGATATAAATATTTCAATGTTTTCCACATTGCATGCAGAGTCTCCTTCCCATGGAGGCTCGAGACAATGTGATCTCGCACTCCATCCAAGAGAATTCTCCTAGATCTAGCCACACATTTCCTCCATTCCACCTACTCAGTCTTATCAATAGGCTTAGGGATTTCTTGATCAATGAAATCCTTAAGGCCATTATCTTCCAAAACTGCCTCCATGCGATCCTTCCAAGCTATATAGTTTGAGCTGCCATCAAGGGCATACTGTTTGAGCTGCCATCGATGAAATAGATGTGATAAGAACTTGAGATCTATATCAAGAATAAGAAACTTCAAATTCCTCCTGCTAGTATACTGTTCTTGCTTGATCACCTTTTCTCTGATACCATGTATAAATTTCACCTGTAGAACAAATCGATATATGCAATGTCTTAAAGCATAATACTTGTTATACTTCTACAAGGCATTAAGCAGAAGCATAATCGAATTCATGAGCAACATCAAGTAGAAACATGCATAACTGATCAAGGGAAATAACCACACATAACACAAGATATATCCAGGGGAAAGCACTAGCATAAAACCCCAACCATGTATTATCAATCAAGTGGAAATCCTCTTCACAATACAAAAAGAATCAGCTCTCAAGCTATCCGTTCTCAATGAACTATGAAGATATGAAGATATATCTCATGAACCAACCAAGCCCTGTATATAAAGGTTTTACCTATGGTCTAATCCCTATTTCCTTGCGCAGTTTGCTTAGGAAATAATAGCAAAAGCATATGCAATTAATTCCAAACATACCAAGTCAACCTATGGTCCAACTACGCAATCTTTGAGGACACTAGTTCCTCAATCATGCAAAAACTACTTACTAGAAATAGTCAAGCATCTGATAGTACATTATCCCACATCTGATCTCAACTGGTTCTCTGACAGAGCTAACATGCAACAATTATCCATGAGTGAATCCTCAGTTATCTAAAATAATAGTTGTCACATGCATGCAAGCATTAACAAACAATATTTTATTATTTTAACAACTTGTTAAAATAATCTAACTGGACTTGACTAGTTAGAACTAAGTCAACTGATTCTCTCATTATAGAACTCATACTTATTCCCTCAATCAATGGAGAAAATTAAGGATAAATTCCTCAATCAATGGGACAACTCATGTGCATGCTCACAAAGACTTCAAATTCGAATTTCCTTAACTAATTAACTCAACTGAATTAATTAATTAATATTTCCAACTGCTGTTAAGACCAAAATTAATTTTACTTCCTCTAGATAGACTAGGGATTGCTATAAATAGGAAGGGACCCAGAAATGTTATTTTTAGCAGTTTCACCTCTCACACAATGTGACCAATGACCTCACTGGCGAAACTACTATTTTTAGACATGCTATTTTTAGTAGGTCTATTTTTAGCACATTCTAAATTTAGCATTTCTTGTTGCACATTTTTCAACACAAACAAAAAAGAGAGGGAGAGAAAATATTCTGGTAATCTATCATTCAAAATGGTAGCATCATTCACATCATCATTAAACATGGCACTTTTTTTCATCAATATCTCACAAATTTGTTTTAGCTTGCTTAGGAGTTGTGCCATATGTGAGTACTTTTGCTCCTCCAATTGGTTGCTCTTCTAGTCATTATGGAAGGTTCTTCAATGCCTCTTGCATTGTTGCATGATATCCCCTGGTTCTCATTAGTAAATGATGTTAATTCACTTTTTTTTTCATGCCACTATATGTTCAAGGGAAGTCTAAACCTTAATCAACCATCTACAATCCTTGTTGACCTTTTGTGTTGGCCATCCCTATGTCAGTTATACTTGGTGAATTCATTTGTTCACATCATCTTTTAATCTGTTTTGTGTTGACTGACGGGGGATACATTAAGGCCCTCCACCGATGGATCTTCTCCTATTGACCTCAACTCGTTATTCAAGAGATAGGTCTAGGAACCAATAGTAACTTAGAGCTTGCAATCCTTAGTGGAAAGCTTCCTCACAATCGACAATGGACTTACCTCATTGACTTCTCCATTGAATCCACAAGTTTTTGATGTCAACACATTTATTCACACCCAGTGGTTTATGATAGATACCTTGGGATCCATTTACATCGTTGGTGGGTCCCCTTGCTTCTATTAAAAGTATACCCCAACAATTGGTAATCAAACAATTTATACCATGCTCAACATCAACTCCTTTATTCACATGATGTAGATTCATACTATTAGGGTTGAGTAGAAGGTATTGGTTTTGGGGACATCTCACTCTTAAATGGCACCCTTTCTAAGTTGCGTTGGATTTTTTATAACCTTATGTACTTTGAGGATTACGTTGGCTTCTTTATGTATCCATAGTCCTACCGATGTATACTATGACATAGATCTACATTTTATTTGTTGGTGGCTATGATCTTTTGGTTTATCACATGGATCTACTGCATATTTATTCATGGACATGTCCTAAAAATTCATGTCATGGATTCATAGTGTATTGTTGTTGGCCATGTTTAGCTATTATTTATGCCGAACATGGGTATGCCCACCTCAGGGATGATCTATTTACAATTGTGTCTTAGTTGTTAGAGTTGCTCTGATATAGTTCCTTGATCCTGACTCCTTTCTTGCATTTTGATTCCTGATTGAAATACATTTCGACCATCAATTTCTCTTCCGACCTCATGCATTATGGGGCGTATGTTATAATTCTATTTTCCACTTCATTTTAGGAGATAGAACGCAATTCAAATTACTTTTGTTATTGGCTAGAATGTAACCCCTTTCACCCTTGTTTTTTCTCATATGGGTCTTATAAGGAATTTATTAGACGTTACAAGGCTAAAATTACATAATTGAGTAATTTCTCGTAATTATTTTGTCACAATTTCATAACTATGAAATAATAATGATTTCATAATTGAGAAGAAAGTTCATAGTGAGTTGGGGAAAAATCATAATTGAACATGAAACTTGTGCATGACTTGTAATTGATTAGTTCACATGCCAACAATTTTATCCATGAATTCTATCCTCCTAATTCACATGCCATCACGCCTAACTTCTCTTGGCCCCCTACATGTCTAGATACATCCCCCCAAATCTAGCAAAGGCTTATATCATGATACCCTCTTGGTGAGGGAGGAGAGGATAAAGTAATCAAAATAACTTGTTACGCTAGAGAAGTACCACTAGAAAAAGTCTTCTCCTGCTTCATGAATGAGCCTAATTTTTGAGTAAGTCAAGGGAGGATAAGGAGAAAAGGATTGGAGGAGAGTGCTCTACACCTAAAGGTATATTTTCTGCTATTGTATTATTATTTTATGTGGAATGTTAGTTTGATTTACCTCTCTACATTATTTATGTTTATGAGATCATATTGTATTTGTTATGGTTAGATGTTTTTGTAGTCTAACTTGCCTTCTTGGAAAGGCAAATATTTATTCTTTGTTCATTTGTGCATGTGTGCAGGTGTTTGGATCAAGGATCTAAATCAAGATATTTGAGTAGGAGCAAGATCTTCAATTGCCCAAGTGGATCTACAATCCTCACTAGTATGCAAGGACTATAACACATGTCATCACCCTTGCAATTTCCATTCAATGAAGAGATTAAAATATATCTAGGGAAGCTTGATTATCCATTTCATTCATTATATGGTAGATCATGAGGTAGGATATGTGGGACAATAGTCCCTTTGTCTTGTGCTGAATTTAGGAAAACAAACAATGACAACTTCTTGTTTTGATTTTATTCTTCCTGTGGAGAGATGACATTGATGACCACTAATTTAGAGCTTGGAAATACTATTTTGTTTGAATTAATACCAGCTAAATTTAGTCAAATTGGCTTGTTTTTTGAGTGACCTAAGGGCATCCAACATGGTCATATTAGCTTTCCAAGAAGCCAAATAATTTGCAATGTTATAGGGAGATAAACTAGGGATCAAATTCAATACTTTGAATGGGATCAAATTCAATACTTTGAATGGTTAGGTGGTAATTTTAGTTAGCTATTTTTAAGGGGAACCAATGTTTTTGATATTATTTTTCAGAGTTAGGAGTTTTAGGTTGATTTATTGCAACAATTTTGCTATTGGGGGGAAATATTATTTTTCTCTTAGATTGAAAGGTATTATTATTGGTTATAACATCTAATATATTATCATTAACATGACAATCACACCATGTTATGGTTGCAATAGTCTAAGAATAATTTTTTCATGCCACCCTCTTTATATTAATCAATAAAACTAGGAGTCAAGAGTGAGTTATCTGCCACTGAGAAGTGTGACAACACTGACTTGAAGAAGTGTGCTCTCATTGTCAACAAGAAGTGCACATTGAATGTCAACAAAGAGTGCACAATATTTTTCTCTAGGAATTGCGTAATGACCATCTCTGAGAACTACATTTTTTTATCAGCAAGAGTTGTGTTTGATTAAGTTCCAAGCGTGCAAACTAACTGTCTACAGGGAGTGCGCTCTGCCTAGTGGCAAGAAGTGCACTCCAATGTCTCCAAGAAGTGTGCTAAGCCTGCTTACAAGAGGTGCGCTATGAAGGAAAAATGAGCTAAGCATGTGAAAACAAGTAGCTTCGACACTTAGGTTTCCTAAGGGAAGACTTGAACACTTAGAAAACATGACCAAGCATGACATTAATGAATTGAAATGAAAGATGACTAGATCATAAGGGTGTTCCAAAATTTGAATGTAGGAAAATTTTTGGAGGGTAATGTAGCAGCGACAACACTTGGTGATTCATTGGAAGAACCCCAAATTCTCTGTTTAGGTCTAATTTTATGCACAAGGTATAGCCTTCGGGAAATATTGTCTCATCCTATATATTGCCCTAGCTTCCTTACTTAGCCCTATTATAGATGTAGTTTCTCATGTTCCTCTTGTCATCTTAACACGTTTCACAAAATAATCGAACTTCAATTG
Organism: Pinus taeda; assembly: GCA_000404065.3. Taxonomy (NCBI): domain Eukaryota; kingdom Viridiplantae; phylum Streptophyta; class Pinopsida; order Pinales; family Pinaceae; genus Pinus; species Pinus taeda. The sequence goes on along the minus strand of APFE031190357.1, from coordinate 132,267 downwards.
TTTTGATCATGGAGTAGGAGTATGTAAATTTGTAAGTTTAAGATATTCAAAGTTTTGGTGTCATCTCTGGTGTTGCTCTACTGCCAGTAGGCCTCTTCAGTACCCCAATGAAGTTTCTTGCTTCACCTATCTACGCAATAATCCTTTTTTCTTCTTTCACCCTTTACTTATTTAATTATGATTATGCTCATTGGCATTTTATCAACATTTATATCGTCATAGGTAGAGGAGGGATATCAACTGTTGAAAATAACAAGAATTTCTAAAAATAGCACTGCTATAAATAGCAGTTTGGGTACGAATGTTGGATTGAGAAATAGGGAATGAAAAATGGATGTGCTAAAAATAACATTCTATTTTTAGCAGTTCGGGATGGATTCCTATTTTTAGTTAGTCCTTGGACTAAAATACGAAGTAAAATTCGAATTTGAACTTAACAGCTATTTGAAAATAAATTAATTAATTCACCATGAGTTAATTAGCTGTGAAAAGTCAATCATGAAGTCTATGTGAGGACATGCAATAGTTTCTCTATTAATTGAGGAATTTATCCACCAGTTAAAGAGATAAGGATGAGTTGTAATTTGAGTTGTAATTAGTTGGCTCAGTTAACTGAGTCAAGTCCAGTTAGATTAGTTCAAACAGTTTGTTTAAATTAATGTGAGTTCAGTTAGTTAATGCATGCTTGCATATAACTGCTGCACTTCAGATAACTGAATATTCTCTCATGCATAACTCATGCATGTCAACTGAGACAGAGACCTAGTTGAGATCAGAGGAGGGACAATGTACTATCAGTTGGATGGATTTTTCCTATAAATGAAACTCATCCATGGAGAAGGATTTATCTCCTTCAGGATTGCGCAGTTGGATCAGAGGTTAGCAAGCGCGTGAAGAGGCTAATTCACACAAGTGGCTGCACTGGACCCTAAGGAAAATTGTGCAAAGAAATAGGAGGCTTGGAGGGCAGAGGAGAAGGTTTGAGAGAGGCCTTTGACTGTCTATGAGAAACAGAGGGATTGCAGAGAGAACATGATAGCTTGTTAGCTGATTCTTTTTGTAATCCAAACTATATTTCCACTTGTATGATAATACAAAGTTGGGGTTTTAAGCTAAGGCTTTCCCCGTGATATTTCTTCTGTGTTACGTGTGATTGATTTCTCATTATCAGTTATATATGTGTTCTCTTGATCTTGTTCAATTCGATTAAGCTTCCGCAAGGTGTTGTAAAAGTAGATCTTGTATTTGTAAGAAGAACTTCGGCGTAAATCACATGAAGAAAGACCTTTGTCGACACGTTTCGAACCAACTAGTGTGGTTCATCGTCAGGACAAGCTGAAGAAACAGATCCAACTATGCATGTTAAATAGTCTAAGCAGAGCCCCCAATGGCTATCTTGACCAATGGCTAATTTTGACTTTGGGACCAGAGTCAAAAAGTCATTTTTATAATATAGTTATATTCGGTGA
>APFE031190357.1:99700-129998 GCA_000404065.3 Pinus taeda | reverse complement strand
AGCTAGCAAAAAGATAACAAGGGGGCGGGGGGGAAGGGGAAGGAGAAAGACTAAGACGACAGGGCAGGGATCCAACAGCAACTGATTTTCCAGCCGTCATCTCTATTGAGATTGTTAGGCCTTCTTTCAATCTCAATAGCTTCCCTAAATTTACGATGATGGAATTGAGCAACTTTGGAAACAACCTTGGCCTCCTCTATACAAACTTGATGCTTGGTCTTTTCCACATGCTCTGCTAACGCTGAAGACTTGGTTCTCCCATGTCTTAGGTCAGCTGCATTTTCGCTGATCCTCTGATGGATGGAGCGCCCTGTTTCCCCAATATAGGGGGTTCCACAAGAACAAGGGATCAAGTAGACACCCTTCATGTCCTTAGGGTCAACTGGATCTTTCATCGATCGGAGGGATTTACGAATGGCGTTGAGGGGCCTAAAGGTTGAGGGGATATCATACCTCTTAAGGATCCGAGCAATTTTGTTTGTGGTGCCTTGAACATAGGGAAGATGGACACCTAGTCGGTGCTCCTTCAGTTCTTTATTAATTAACGCATTTTTAGAGGCTTTAAGGAAAGCCTTCTGACCTAGGCGCCATTGTATTGTGTTTTAGTATATTGCATAATCTGTTGATCTACAGTGGGAATTTCTACATGGTATCAGAGAAAAGGTGATCAAGGAAGAACATTATACAAGAAGTTCGAAGTTCGAAGTTTCTGATTCCTGAATATAGTAATCAAGTGCTTATCACATCTCTAATTCACCTATGGCATTCAGTGGTTTAAGACTCCAGTATGCCCTTGATGGCAGCTCGAATTATATAGCATGGAAGGATTGCATGGAAGCAGTATTAGAGGATAATGGTCTAAAGGACTTCATTGATCAAGAAGTCCCCAAGACGACTGATGCTACTCAATTGGCGGAATCGAAAAAGTGTGTGGCTAGAGCAAGGAGAATCCTTCTAGAGGGAGTTCGAGACCACATAGTCTCGAGTCTCCATGGGAAGGAGACACCTTTTTCAATGTGGAAAACATTGAAAGATCTATATCATAATAACAACAATCAGAGGAAGATGGCGCTGAAGGGAAAGCTTCGGAAGATCAAGTGTGAAAAGGGCGACACGATCTCTACGTATCTGAACAAGCTCACCACTTGCAGGGATGAGCTTGGAAGTGTAGGGATCGTGACAGATGATGATGACATGGTGAGTCTTCCACTCCTTGGTCTTCTTAAGAGCTGGCATAGCTACCAGGACTCTGTTAATGGAAGAGAGAAACTGTTAGACTGAGAACGACTTTGGTCAGATCTGATGCAAGAGGAGATAAGAAGAAGCACTAGAGATGGTTCTTCATCCATGGAGGATGAAGAAAAGTGTGACTTAGCGAGTAAGGCGAAGAAGGGGAAGGAGAGGGATTCTCTTTTCCAATCTAGATCTTCCTAAGGTGGGAAGAATTTTGACAAATCGAGAGTGTGATGCTTTTGTTGTCACGAGGTGGGCCATTTTGCTACAAATTGTCCACTGAGGAAATCCAAGAAGGGATCTGTGGAAGGATCAGAAGGTGAGGCACTGGCCTCACAGTTCGAGTTGGATTTCACATTGATCGCATGCATGGTTTCATCCATGGTGGGAAGTGGTTGGTTTCTTGACAGTGGAGCTTCTTTCGACATGACCGGCGACAAGAGTTTGTTCAGTACTTTGGAGGAGAAATATCTCCAGATACTCATAGCGATGGGTAATGGTGAAAATTATAGTGTCTCAGGTGTAGGCATGGTTGTTTTTCAGAGGGAGCATGGAGATCGCATTACCTTGACTGATGTCAAGTATATACCAGGACTGAAGAGAAATTTGGTGTCGATCGCGATGCTGGAAGATAGAGGCAATGATGTAGTCTTTAGTAAGGGAAAGGTTTTCCTTAGACACATCATCACTAGACAGGTAAAGCAGATTAGTTCACGGGTCAAGAACCTGTATGCTTTTGAGGTTCAAGATGCATGCAAAGCCTTGAGGAGCAAGGCAACTGATGGAGACTTGGTGGTTGAGAGGGAGGGTACATTACCCCTCAACATGCAACGCTAGAAGAAGTCTCAGATGATTGTGTAGGAGCCATGATTGGTGAAGCAACTTCAGGAGGTTGTGGAGCAGCCACAAGTAGAGAAGTTGAGAGGAGATTGAGTAGAGACATCTACTCATGCAGAGACCTCTAGTAGGGGGAAATTTCGAGCCAAGTGGGCAGAGGGATCACATGCATCCATACCTCTAGGTAGGAGGTGGGGCGATGTGGAATGATTGTCCCATGAAGGCTGGAATAGGGGCGTGATCCTTGGGGTACCTAACCTCTTTGATTCGAATTTGCTACAGGAGCCCCGATGAGGAGTAGCAGGATTGGCTGAGTGGTTAGAGTCAGATGCGGATGGAGCGGCAGAGGGAGCTACAGTGTAGGAGTCCTAGGACTGTGTAGAGCTAGCAGGCTGCAAAAATGCGAGAGGCACAGGAGTGTTGCACCAGTGCAGGATGGCACAGAGAGGTGTGCAATGGTACGAGATGCATGGAGTGTTGCAGCAACTCAGAGGTCAAAGAGGGAACACTTGTCAGTAGCAGGTAGAGCTTCAACATCAGAGTATGTTTCTAGCCCAATAGATAGGTCAGTTGGGAGATTTTTTTGTTTCTAGAGTCGCTAGAGAAACCCCACTTGGTAGAAGTGTTGCATGCAAAACATTCCAAAGGTATAGGATCGAGTTCGAGTTGAATGCCTTTCTTGTTGAGAGAGAGTGTTGAAAATAGCAACAAGAAATGCTAAAAATAGAAGTGCTAAAAATAGACTGCTTATAATAGCAGTTTGGGTACCAATGCTGGATTGAGCAACAGGGAATGAAAAATGGAAGTGCTAAAAATAGCATTCTATTTTTAGGCGTTTCAGGATGGATTCCTAATTTTAGTCAGTCCCTGGACTAAAATAGGAAGTAAAATCAAATTTGAAACTTATAGCTATTTGAAAATAAATTAATTAATTCACCATGAGTTAATTAGTTGTGAAAAATCAAACATGAAGTCTATGTGAGGACATGCAACAGTTTCTCTATTAATTGAGGAATTTATCCATTAGTTAAAGAGATAAGGATGAGTTATAATTTGAGTTGTAATTAGTTGGCTCAGGTAACTGAGTCAAGTCCAGTTAGATTAGTTCAAACAATTTGTTTAAATTAATGTGAGTTCAGTTAGTTAATGCATGCTTGCATATAACTGCTGCACTTCAGATAACTGAATATTCTCTCATGAATAACTCATGCATGTCAATTGAGACAGAGACCCAGTTGAGATCAGAGGAGGGACAATGTACTATCAGTTGGATGGATGTTTCCTATAAAGGAAATTCATCCATGGAGAAGGATTTATCTCCTTCGGGATTGCGCAGTTGGATCAGAGGTTAGTGAGTGTGTGAAGAGGCCAATTTACACAAGTGGTTGCACTGGACCCCAGGGAAAATTGCACAAAGAAATAAGAGGCTTGGAGGGCAGAGGAGAAGGTTTGAGAGAGGTCTTTGATTGTCTATGAGCAACCGAGGGATTGCAGAGAGAACATGATAGCTTGTGAGCTGATTCTTTTTGTAATCCAGACTATATTTCCACTTGTATGATAATACAAAGTTGGGGTTTTAGGCTGAGGCTTTCCCCGTGATATTTCTTCTGTGTTATGTGTGATTGATTTCTCATTCTCAGTTATATATGTGTTCTCTTGATCTTGCTCAATTCAATTAAGCTTCCACAAAGTGTTGTAGAATTAGATCTTGTATTGTGTTTTAGTATATTACATAATCTATTGATCTATAGTGGGAATTTCTACATCAAATTATTTTACAGACAAGAGAAGTTGTTCCTTGTTTTGCAGAGACTCGTATGTATATACTTTTGAAATTAGTTTGCACTCTTAAGTTTTCTCCTTTCCCTTCTCTACTTGACTGAGTTGGCATGTTTAAAACTGATCAATATAAATGACCGATTCAAGGAACAAAGATCCTATAATGGATCATAGATATGCTAAGGCTTTCATTCGGAATGCGTTGTAATTTTTGTCAGAGTATCATGGACCCTTAAGATATTTAGGCCCAAACAAAGAAGGGGATTAAAATTTAACTAAGCATTGTTACTTGTCACAATGCCATCTTTTAAAACTTTCACCACATTACTTAAAATCCAAACGAGGAAACTTTCACACCAAGTCTTTATTTAGTACAAACTTGTAAAATATATTCAAAAACAAAAATCTAACAAAAGGAAAATGCAAAATGCAAGGAAATAAATGCATGGTGAAAAACAAAGAGAAAATACAATTGAGGTATGGAAAGCCTATGTAAACAATGCAAGGAAATATAACTACTTTAATAAAAGAATCATGACTAAACCTAAGTCCTAATCTATTTAACTAGAAGGCCAGGATCACATGAAGTCAAATTTCCAATGCAACAATTTAATTTATTCCTGACTTGCAAGTACAAAAAGATAAGCAGTTAATATCAATACGAAACTTTGTGCATAAATACAAATGTTTACCTAAATAACTTGCACAAGAAGTTGAAGGTTTTTCCTACATGAAGAAAGGTGTGCCATAACAACTTGATTTATCCAAGATATGTTTCTACCTTGATGTACATAATGAGCATGAATATCTTCAAAGAGTCTTGCAGATATACATTCGTCTGCATTTTCATTTTTAGCAAACATCAGGTAAGATTGAAACTTATTATTAATAACAAAGCTTGCTAGATAAGAATCCTCTAGCCAATTAATGTTCGATCTTGATATTCAAAACAACCTATTTGAAAACCATGGAACTATTGGGAAAATAAAAATTCAATTAGTGCAATCGAATTATAAGAGAATCTTACAAGGGAAATTTGATTTGACCTCGTTTAGGAACTTTTTCAAGATCATGAAGACCTGACATAACCATCAACAAAATTTGAAGTGCCTCAAATTCTTAATAGGTATATAAACACTTAAACAATGAATCATAAATATTAATGAGCTTGTGTTGATGGTGTTGGACCCGCAAACATTTAGGGGATCTCCTCGATATGAAGTCCCAATTAGAGCTCACATCGTTTGGTATAGAAGTCCCATCCAGTATAAAGGCCCAGTTGTTGAATCCTTAAATATTTTCCTTGGCTCTAACTGTCAACAAGAGAGAGGGATGTAGTGGTGCCTTTGAAAAGCAAGGAAATGTGTGCCTGGTGAGTGTTCAGTTGTAAATATCTCAAGGTTCTTTTACTGCGGGGAGGGGAGAAAAGTGAGCCTCTAAGAGAGAGGTAGTAGTACCACCCAAGAAGAGACACACATGAACTGGAAGGATCCGTTTAACATCCGGTGGGATAGTCCACAATGGATGTGATGGTCATTACAACCAACAAATAAAAAAGGTCTGTTTAATATCCTGCGGAATAGTCCACAAGGATGGGACAACAATAACAACCATTCCAACACATTCTCAATAAGATAAGTACTAAAACAACCGAAATAGTTCAACTATCTTAGCACATGTGAAAGAAAACATGAAGTACACACATCCGCATAATAGTCTTACAAACATTCATAATCCATACATGAAGAACGTGTTGGCCTTAAAGGCTTCTATTATTAAGTAAAAGTTCCAAGATACATGTTTATAATGAACATCACTAGCTCCAGTAGTGGAGCATTAGAGCCACTCCTTACTCCCCAAAAGAACTAGCTTATCTCCCTAATGATTTGTGGGAGGAGCCAAGGTGAAAAGTCCTTTGCTTATACAATGAGGGAGTATATATAACCAAAGGGGTGATGCTTCCCCTTCCTTGTGACTCTTTGACTACCCTCAGGATTGTTTGACTTCCTATGAATTTTCAACTTTACATGAATCTTCGTATTCCACACGTCCTTTAGAATTTCACTTTACAATAAATTTATGAAACATATGTTACATCATTGGCCACAAGGTGTGGCATGTGACTACTCATTACATGACAAGACATGACACCACTGACATGCACTGCTTGATGATTGGCAATTTCAAGCCACTGTTGCTATTGAGTGCTGACTGCTTGCTTGAGAATGCTCTTCTTTTTACCTTCGTATGACTTGGTGATAAAGAATCTTCAATGATCTTAAGTCTTGAGTTGGAATTGCAAACTGATGTCCCTTTTGCATTTCTTGATTGATTAGCTTGTGTGTTCAACTACAAGTGTGTCTTTCAACATGCTTCACTCCTTCATCATCTTGCCATGGTATGATAGATTACCTACATTTGCAATTCACTCATGACAAAATGACATCAATATGAAAAATCCCTAGTCTAAGATAGTGCATTTTGATCCATTAACTGAGCCAAAACTAGGTGACAGTTCAGGAGAGAGAGCTCAGTGACTGCATAAGGCTTGAGCTCTAAGACTGCGCAGTTTTGGGAGACAAGGGAGGTAGGGATATTGCGCAATTGTGTAGTTCAAAGGCTCATAGAATGAGCTTGAGGCTTGTGATTGCGCAGTTTGTAGTGAAGGCCAGGCTGGGAGGAACGATTGCGTAATTCTGAAGGTCAAGGTCGAATATTGAGCACAAAACTACGGAGTGTAGCAGTCCTAGGAGGCAAGAACTGTGCATTACGCAGTTCCAATGATCCGAATGGGATCCATAAAAGACTGTCAAAGAAGCATGACTCTATCAGGTCGGGACAAATCTCTAAAGAATTCAAAACTGTGATAAAAAACACCCCTGAACCAGTGGCAATGGTAGCCAGCGTGGAACGATGAGGACCTCAATCAAAGTGCACTGACCGAGGTCCATGGAGACTGCGCAGGAGGTCAAAGTAGCCCATGGGAGCCCCGGATCGGGAAAAGGAGGTGGATTTTGATGGGCGAACAGGGCCAAAATGGAGGAGCCTTGAGCACTCGGCCGCGTCGGGAGTCGGAGAACCGCGGGCGAAAAGCGGAAAAGCGCTAAAGGATAAGGCGGGACCCGCGCTTCGAAAAACCGGCGGTATTGATCGGGGTTCCCTCAAACGGTAAGCAGTTCTGGAGAAAGTGGAGCAATCCCATACATTGATCGGCGCGTGGCAAGCGAAGGTGAGAGAAAACTGTCGTTGATCGCACACTATTGGTCGAGCAAGTCAACCGCGCGAAACGTGCGTATGACGTTGGATCTGGGGGACACAGATCGGATGACTAAGATCACACCCAATGGAGGAAGCAGAATTGACGAAGGAATACGCCACTTTTTAGGACTTGGAATCCATTTGACCACCATAGTGGAGGAAGAACGCATCCACGACATAACTAAAGAAACGAACTGACGAAGTAGGCTGGCGCCGTTTAAAGGAGGACATGTGGCCACTCCCTAAGCGTTCATGATGACGTCGAACAGGGAACTCCAAGCGCAGCTGCAGAAGGTGAATCGATAGTGGCGGAAGGGGAACCGAATAGGCATGGGAACGAATGGCTAAAAGCCATGAACAGAGACAGAATACATAGTTTTTGGAGTCAGTTAGAGTGAACCCCGAGAGGAGGACTGAACACTGAGAGGAAGAAACCAGAGAAGAAGGCAGTAAAGCAAAAGCAAAAAGAGACAGAGGGTCGAGCTGACCAGTGGCAGCATCGAGCACCAGAGAGCTTGAGAGATTCAAGCCATCCCACAGAGGATTCTGTCCAGACTGAGCACCACATTTGGCTCTTTCCACTGTAGACCAGAAGGTCACAGAGTTGGTAGGAAGAAGAAGAGTCTATGTACTCAAGTGGTTTGGGAAATCCAAGGACCACCCTGCCAAGCAAACCTACTTTAGGAGAACTCACATTGAGTCCCTGCATTGTAATTCTCTGCTTAAAGACACAATAAAACAAGGCCACCACTGAAAGCTGGACCAGAGATGTAGCCATGGAGAATAGGGTGAACTACTTATTAGTTTCTTGTGTCTTTGTGTTTGCTTACTGTATTTCTCTGCTGTCTTTCTATTTAAATGTCTGTGTGTTGGAAATTTGATCGATCTGTTGCTTATATAACACAGAACACACACCAACGCATGAGTCTGTAATACCTTTGTTTAATAAATCTCCAACTGATGTCACTCATAGGGTGATTATTAGATCATCCAAGAGGCAAGGTCACAATTAGAGGACTAAAATTGCGCAGTGTGCAGTTTAGGAAGGGCGGATGAAGCCAAGTTGCTTATTCGGGAAGACTTCTCAGAAATGGCTAAGTGTAAGATCGATTAAATTGATGTGAACATTGATACGAATTTGACTATGATCTCACACTTAGAATACTTGATGACACAACAACAAAGATCACCCATGAACCATGAAAAATGCATTTTCTTAGTGTGACAACTTTACAACTAGTTATGACAAGTGTGACACTTAAGATATAATTTGAGATGATCGTGACGACACTTGTGCGATAGTGCTCAAAATTTTGTGAATGGGTGCAACATATGTTTACAACGGCTAGTTTTCAACGACTAGTTTTCAACGACTAGTTTTTTCAATTGTTGACCCTAGGCATGATGCATCCCTGCTATTTATTCGTGAAGATTGTATGATTTTTTCACCTTGTCCTGAGGATGAACCACATTAATTGGTTCAAAACGTTGAATAAATCCTAATGATGTGATTATTCCGAAAGACATTCATCTAGAATATGGATCACAAAAGTATCAGATCTAACAAATGTTGACATAGTTAGAACAACTCATATACACAAATATAGACCCTTGAAACCATAAGAACATGCTTCTACACATTGTGTGACAACCAATCGTGTTGAAAGACAACAATTAACTCAACTTGCAAAGGGGATCAAAACACTTTAAGAAAACTCATGAAATGAGTTTCATTGTTTGCTACGACAGTATGCAAGACCAAGGAAGGCTCCGAAATTGAATGTAGGCCAAAATTTTGGAGGGTGTTATAACAACTACAACAACTTGATAAGGCCAATCAATGTAAAACAAATATGATTAGATGTACTAGTGGGAAAATAATTAATTGAGTGACAACTGTTAGAACCAATGTTATTACCAGATTGGTGGATTAGAATATAAGATTCTTGATTCTTCATTGGTTCCCCTTGTATCTGATTACATACTATACCAATAATATGAAAGTTTGGGGGATTAAAAACAATTGTTGGCATCGTAAATTTGGGAAACTAGTTAGGATACCAGGCTGAAAAAAGATTAGAAGCATGTGACAAATCAAATCTAATATCCATATTAATGTGGGAGATTAGTTTGTCAGCACATAGGCTTTGCTTCACTTGCATTGACTGACACTCAATAAGATTGATTGTGCCAAAAAAATGATTAACTTCATAACATACACTAATGAGATAAGGAGTTGATCATTCACGAGAGAGTTTGACAGGGATAAATATTTCAGTTGGCAATAATCTAAAAGGAAAGATTCAAATCTATGTACATCCGTGGGAAATATTCACTCCAATCCTAGATTTAATGCAAGAGGTTTGCATGGAGAAGAATCAACCAAACAAGAATCTTCTCTCCAATCAAACACTCTAACTTGAGGACTAAGAGAATTAACTTGAAAACGTTGAAAATCCTTCAAGAGTGATCTTACACCCAGTGAAATAATGTTGAGAAAAGAATTATATGAGAAGATCTAGATCTAAAAGAGTTCGGGGACCTCATCAAGAATGTAATAACTTGACATAACCATCAGTGAAAGCTGAAGTGCCTTGACTTCCTAACGAGTCCCATAACCTTGAAATGGTGAATGATAACAATTTGAGGGCTTGATTAGACCAATATTATCTACATCAACCAAATCCTTACTAACAAAATAGTTTTTGTTGAGTTTACTAATTTGGTAAGGTATTTCAACATCATCAAACAAATTACCTAATTTATAAGGTTATTCTAGTTTTAGATACGAAAATATAAAGATCATAAAGATTTTGTGAACAACCTGAACTAAAGGATTAACCCCATGCAAAATTGGAGATTGCAAGGCATAGAATGGATGGTCAATAATTTCATTGTTTTCTTTTTCATCATGTGTGACCTTACTACCTTGCGTGAACTCAAAATCCAATTCACCAGATGGAAACTTTGAAGAATATTGGATATCTTCATCATTATATGATTCATTACATGCATCAAGACACAAGGGACAATGGGCTAAAGAAGAAACTCTAGTGAGAAATTCGTGTATGATCGAATTAGATTCCAAATCTAGTTCTTGCAAATTCAAATCTTCTTGAGAAACCAAGAGGTCAACCGATGTACTTGGGCGCTCATCACCATGTGTAATAATGGAGTCATTGTCATCAAGATGATGGTTTCCTAAACCTTTATCTTGGTTAAGAGTTTTGACTTCATTTAACTAGTTTCCAAGAGCACAAGATTCTTGATCAACCATGAATGTAGAAGCATAATCTTGACATAGAGGAATTTGAAAATGAGAAGAGAGTTGTAATGCATCTTCATCCTTTTTCTCCTTTACTTGTCATGTGTCCGCCTTGTACTTGATTATTTTTTGGACTAGAAAATGAGAGCCAAGAGTATCTGAATCAATTAATGGTGGAGCATATTGATCAAGCGAATCGAGGTACAAAGAGCCATGATATGTAGATGATAAAAGATGATATATATCCCTTGAAGAAACAACAGTTTCAATCATATCAGATTCAAGATCTAGATTATGCAAATTAATGTCATATCGAGGAATCAATCTTCACCTCAGGATCCACGAATTTATTAGAACATTCAAAGTTTTCCCCAATCCAATCTTGATCATGGAAAGCAGATAAGGTGGAATAAGTGGATCAACAATTTGATCTTCAAATTTACCAGCTCCACCATCGGCACAAGATACCACTTTATTTGGTAATGAAAAGGAAATAGGAGAAGGGACAAAAGGGGTAGTAGATCCCTCATCTAATAGTTGAGGTGTTTAGTGATCGAGGAAAGTTGGAATTTTTTTTTTTTGGGATGAGACTTGAGGATGGTTCAAATTGTAGTTGTTCCAAAGAGATCCCACATATTCTTCGGAAAATTCACAACAAAGGTGAAGAAATCTATTAACAAAATCCTCTAACGATTCATCAAGTTTCATTCTAAGCTAATTAACTCTTTTGTACACATTTTGATAATTGTACCTGTCGAAGGCTTGATGAAGCTCTTTGATGAGTTGTTTGAAAAAATGGATAAAAGTAGTTGGTAAGGAATGACACCATTGCTTAACTGGACCTTCAAGTGTAAGGGTGAATAATTTACAAGAAACTTGTTCATAATTCACTTTATTAGAGTCACAAAACTTAAGAAACTAAATTGTATGCTCAAGTATGGATGTTCCACCCTTGCCATCAAACTTTAATTGAGACAAGTTATTAATAAGTTATGCAAGGATTATAATATTTGCTCATTTAGAAAAACATCCTTGTGAAAATTTCACCACTGAAATTCTATTGTAGTAACCAGAATTAATTCTTCTAACTGTTAATTAAATATTGGCTGTTTATTGCTACAACAACAATGAATTAATCACATTACAATATTTACAAATACTACTGTAGAAGATAAACTGGAAACTAAGAAAATATTGGCACACACAATTTTTTTTACAATTATTTTAAAACAAAAGTCCTTGGAAAAACCCAACTTGGGAAAACCAGTCCAACAATTGAGGGTTTTTATTGTTAAGCAGCAGTGAGAAATTCTGAGTACAAAAAATATTGCCAAATTGGCGAATCTATCCAAGATAAGTATTGGAAAAAATTCTCTGAGAGAAATTACCCTCTCTCCGAGTAATCCTGACAGCTAACTGACTCTTAAAATCTAGTTGTCCAACCAACTTTGCACAGGCCCTACGTCAACCTAGCACAGTGCTTCACACACTTTGCCTGAATCAACTGCTAATCTAGCTGTCTTGCCTATTGCTGACTAAGAAAGTCTCTTCGACACTCTGGAAAATATTCCCAGCCTCTAGAACTGAGAACAAGCTCCTCTTCATTTGTATCAAATTTCCCTCTTGAGGCTTTGTGTTGCCTCTGCGTAGCCTCCTGGAGAAAATATCAGCCTCCACTTTTTGACTCTTTGGAATTGGAAAAATTTCTCTGGAATCACTATCTCTGCCCCTCTCTGATTCCCTTCTCTGGCTCGAACTCTTCTGGCAATTGCTGCTGCTATATGGAGAAATTGAACTGCCCAAGGAAATTGATCTCAAGTGTTTTCCTCCATCTACCCATCGACCTCTTCTTATAATCTAGTTGTGGGACTCCAACGACTAATATTAATTCTTAATCAATGGCTGAGATTATTTCTTAGTCGATTTGTGTGAGTTTTTAGATAATTCTCACCTTTCTCAATTAATAATGATTAATTAACCAATTTTCCTAAGTTTAGACTTAGGAAATATTTAAAAATTTGGTTAATAATTTAATTGAGACACTTCTAGGTGGAATTTCTGGAAACAATTTTTGGGTTATGGAGAAATCTTGTTTTTTAGTCTCTCTACAAAGTCTCGAGACTAGAACACCTCCGATGTTACAAAAATTAACAATCTTGAGATTAAGAGTTTGGAATGAGCCAATTCAAGATGAAGATTTAAAATTGACTCGTCGGACTCAACTTATCTTCTTCCCTCCTTATAGTTCCAAATCCGTTGACGATGTTGGATACCACCAATAATAGGGAGTGTCCTTGGTATGAATTTTCAATTATAACTCACAGAGTTTGGGATAGAAGCCCCATCCAAAACGAAGGCCCTATTTCCATTTATTCTTTAGAGATTTTCCTTGACAATGATTGACACATAAGAGAGCACACATATACTTTGAGATAATAAAGTTAGCCCTGTGAAGCATACAATTGCAATGTATATAAGGCACTTCCACGGATAGAGTAGAGAGAGTGAACCTTTAGAAGAAAAATAATATTACTATCCTAATAAAGACACACATATATAGAAAGAATCATTAATTAATTTGAAAAATAGTTCACAAAGTAACAATGATTATGAAAGCAAGCAAGAACACACATTCCAATTAGATATATACCAAAGCCAACAAAATAGTCCATTTTCTTTAGTATGTGTGAACAAAAATATACATTGTAAGCATTCAAAGAATAATCGTACAACATTCACGATACATGCATGAAAGTGCGTTGGCTCTAAGAGCTTCAAGAGATTAAGTGAAATTCCCAAGATACACAATTACAATGATGCATCACTAGTCCTAATAGTAGAATATCAAGACACCACTGGCTCCTCCAAAGAATGATCTTCTCTCCTATTCCAAGCTCAAGAATCCAAGGCTAAAAGTCTTTTGCTTGAGTTATGAGGGTTTATTTATAAGAAACGAGGTGACCTTTCACCTCCCATGTGACTCTTGACCTCCCTCATGAATCTTGATCTCCCATATGAATTTTGAGCTCCTACATGACTCTTGGAATTTCTAGTGACTCTTTGTATTCCATGTGTGACCCCAGGGCTTCCACACATTTTACATTTTCCTTTTTTTTCGAAATTAGAAAATTACATTCCACTAATATTGTGGCGAGAATACATGGACACAATAACACACTTGTATTCACACTTTGAGAAACTATAATTTTGTGACTGTGACATGGGACTCCATTGTAATGTATCGATGCCAAGCTCTTCTCTTTGTTGCTATGTTTTCAACTCTTCATGATTGATATGAGATGTGCATCATCTTCACCCTCCAAAGGGTTTGGATAAGTATTTGAACCTTCTAAGTCAACATGAGTTTCCATCTCTTTGTTGTGGTCTAAGATTCCTTTACTCCTGCATGATAATATCTTTGTGTCTTACCTTTGCAAGTTTCCTTTTGAAACCCCTTCTTGATGATGGCCTTGAGCATTATCTGGCATGTTAAGATAATAACACCTGCAAATGAAGTTCACTCATGACAAGACAATATAAGTCCCAAAATAACCTATTCTATCTTGTTTGTTCATGTAAGATGCTGACTATGATGGGAAAATGCGCAAGGACTAAGAGAGAGGCCTTCTTGGGCGTAGAGTGCAGAGTCAGGAGGAAAAAGGGTGGAGGCTTGAGAACTAGGAATGTAGAGTGCACAATGGCAAGAGAGAAAGAGAGAAGTTTGGGCATAGAGTGCAAGTCCAAATGACAGTGGCTAGGAGCTTATGGTCTGAGGATGCGTAATGTGTAATGACTGAGAGGGAGCCTCTAGATTGAGCATAGATTGCAACTACAGGGGGCAAGGGATGACCTCATTTTCCACTAGGAGTGTGCAATGTGCAACACAAGGTAGGGCTTATCAAGGCTTTGGATAGCGGGCAAGGGTAAGCAGCAAGGGTTTATAGTGACTGTGCTATGAGGATGCACAATGCACTTATGAAGGGAGTTGTCCTCAAGATGGGCGTAGAGCATAGGTTCAGGAAACAAGAGTCCCATCACTGAGGCTTGGAGGTGCGCAGTGTGCTCATCACTTGGTTGAAAGTTGAAATGTGCTCATGACTTGTGCATGATGTGAAGTCAAGAAAGAATCCCAAAATTGACTAAGTGTGATATTAGTGGAACAAAGAAGAGAGGAAAAGAATGCATGCCATGTCATGAACATGATCAAATACACATATACACTCAAATTCATAGCAAGAAAATGCACGGTACCCAAAAACAACATGTATTCACTAAAATGGCAACAAAACGACATTTATCTCCATGTGCGACAATTAGGTTGCAAGTCTTTGTGACACAAGCATTAAATGCAATAAGAAAGTGCGTTAGGTCGTGGAAATGTGTCCAATGCGTGTTCTTGTGATCATAGTTTTAAAACTTCGACTCTGATTCCGAACCAGTCAAGGGTCGACTTTGACTTCGACTTTGAATTGGTCAAGGGTTGACTGTGACTCTGAACTGATTGAGGGTCGACTTTGACTCTGACTCCGACTCGATATTGATTCGACTTAGTTGATTTCAATGACTTGGTCTTTGTAAAAAATGCATTAAATACTTGTTTTTCATGAAAAAACATAGTTTTAAAGATTTTCATTCATGTTTCCAAATTCAAAGCATTAAAATATAGAGAGAAGACAACATATGATCAAAGTATGCTCATGAATATATCTATTATATCAAAATGGAACCCAATGAGCTATCCAATATATGTATTATATAGAGATCAAAACAAAAACACAACCAAGGAGGCTCTAAATGGCCTCTACAACAAAACATCACTAGTCACTAGTCACTACTACTAGAGAATCCAACATCATCTGGCTCAAACTTTGAATTAGATCCAGATGTGGAAACCCATGGCTCCTCCTCCTCATCAAGATCTTCAACTGCAACTGTAGAAGTAGTAGCACTAGCAGGCACAACAACTGCATGCTGAGATAGACGAGCTATGCACGTGCGTCGTGGCTGAGTAAAGTAAGTGCCTGCCACTGGAGGACTTGGGGCTGGGCCTGGTACTAGTGGATAAGAATTTAACTAAACATTACGTTCAAGTAATTCCTTCATCTCTAAATCCAAATCAAGACCAATATCCTCATCAGGGTCAAACTCTACTAGTTGACTCTCCACTACCCAATCTGATGTTGGATCAATATCTTCCAACATAATGGGACCAGTATCAAGTATTTTGTTCAACAATTGGTACTGTTTTAGTCAAAGGTTGTATTGGACATAGACTAGATCATTTAACCATTTTTCTTCCAAACGATTTATCTTCTTCGTGTGAATCCTCTGAAATCTCACACCCAAAATCACTGCAAGTTTGACTCAAAACACTGATTGCAAACTTCTACAATTGAGGACAATGGCTACCAAATGCCTCTTACCATTGTGTTGCAAAAAAAAAATTGTGTAATGAGTTAGCTTAAGAAATTATATCCAACTTTCAAATTATAAATAATTTAATAAAATAAGAATTTGAAAATTGAACTTGTTTACCTGACTCATTTGCTTCTCTTGGAATCCTTGCTAGGTTCTTGCCAAAGGTACCTGTGGCTCTATTGAAACAAGTTATCTGTTGGTCTATCTCCAACTGGTCACTCTCCTTAGGGACCATGCACTGAAGGCACTCAATCAATCCATCTCTAACCTTCGTAGTCAAAGCTTCTACCTCTAGAGCTTTATAATGATACCTCGAGTTCAGAAAAAACCCAACTGCATGTATAGGGAGATCGAGTTGATTGTTCCATATTTAATCAATGATTTCCAAAATGGGCCCATACTTAGCCACTCTATACTATTATGTTGCTTTATTTGCTCATTTTCTTGATCCATAGCCTCATAAATGAAGCCCATAGCCAATATTTCCCCATCCACCAACCACAACACCTTAACTAGTGGCTCAACAACCTTGACAATCTCTGATGCCTTTTTCCAATATATTTCTTCATTAACTTTCTTTCTCACATCTTTAACATCCTGTTTGCGAGCTGATTGATATTCATTCCATTCATCACTCGAAAACATCCTTTGCAAGTTTCTATATTGGGAAAGCATAGATTGCAATGTCAAAAAATGAGTTGCAAATCTAGTGGTGGCAGGCCTAACAAGATCCTTGCCCCCTGTGTTTTTCCTCATCAGGTTCAAAATCCATGAGTGATTGTAGATATATTTTGTTATGCTTTTGGCATGCTCTACATTGTTCTTGATCCAATCTATTTTACCAATATCCTCAAGCATGAGGTCTATGCAATGTGCAGCACATGGGGTCCAAAACATGGTTTTGTGTTTTTCCTCTAACATTTTACCAACAAGAACATAGTTAGAGGCATTATCTGTGATGATTTGAACAACATTAGCCACCCCCACCTCTTCAACAACCTCATCCAAAATCTGAAACAACAAGTGTGCATCTTTCACCCTATTAGATGCATCAATTGATTTTAAAAACATGGTTCCCTGAGAACAAAAGATAAGAAAATTTATGATGGTACAATTCCTTTGATTAGTCCACCCACCTGACATGATGGTACATCCTGTTTTCACCCATGAGCTTTTGAAATCTTTCAAATTTTCATCAAAGGACATAACCTCTTTTTGCAAAAGAGAACCCCTTAAATCATGCATAGTAGGGCCTTTGAAGCCCTTTCCAGCAGCAAATATGACATCAAACATAGGTTCATAATATGGAGAAGCATTGAAGGGGATATCAACATCATACCGCCATCTAACTATGTAATCACAAACAATTTCTCTGAATTTTTTCATCCAATGGTCATCTAAAGTAGGATGCATTTGAACTCTATTAGCTTGAGGACCATCTGCACCATCAAAGGGAGAGGAGGGTGTGATTGTGAAATAAAATTTGATATTACCCTTCTTTTTAATTTTACCCTTGCCCTTTTCTTGAATAAACTCCAAAGAGGGAGGAACATAGTGAAAGGGGTTGGATGCATCAGTGCAAGGGATAGATGAAGAACCCTCATAATCAAAATTGGGGCTGGCAGCCATCATGTGTTTTATACTCCTCTTCCTCCCTATTTCAACCTCTATTTCTTTTTGCCTAGCTCTTTCTTCTTCAAACTTCTCAATTTTTTCTAGCAACTCCTTCATAATATCCCCAATTTATTATGCTGGTGCTGCACATGGAACAATTTGGCCTATAATACCAGCCAAGTGTTGTTTCAATCTATGAATGCCCCCTCCACCCCCCTTAATTTTTTTTATGGCAAAATTTGCAATCCATTTGATTATCAAATATCTCAGAATATGCCCAAGCAACATCTTTCATTCTAGGAGCCATTTTATGATGTTTGGACTTGGAAATGAAAGGACAAAAGTATGAAAATGAAAAAGAAGAAAAAAAACAACTCTTCAATGTTCATTTCTTTTAGAAAAAATACTCTTTTCAATCATCTAGATTTGCAAAAAAGAAAGACGCAAGGGAAGATTTGAGAAGTGAAAAAAGAAATACCTCTAGGATCTAGCCTCCTCAATGCTGCTAAAAAAAACCAACTCCTCAATGATGTTCTAATGATTGCCCAAGAGGCTCCTCACTGCTGCTCCAAAAACCAACTCCAACTCTTCACAAACTCCTCACAAATGTTCACACAAATGCAATGAGATAGTTGTAAGGAAATTTGAGAGGGTTGGATAACTTTTATAGGCTTGAGAGAGGGTAGATGAAGTGAGAAAAACCTAAAAAAAAAAGAAAAAATCACTTTTGAAGTCTCACTTTCCCTCTCTTTTCTGCCGCAAACCAACTTAACATGGTTAAGACTGTTGATTTCTGGTAGCGTCAGATGTGCTCTAAGTCTCAAATTTTGCAGGGAGGCTTGGACACATGCATTCTCCAATATCCAGAAATCGTTTTGGGAAGTTCCACTCAGACACAGTTTTATTAAAATAATTAATTATTTTTAATGGATCCCAAAGTCTAAACTTAGGAAATTAAAATAATTAATGGGTATTAATCTAAACTGTAGGTGAAACTTCTAGAAGGTGGAGATCAAGTCAATATGATCCTAGCCATTGATTAAGATCTAATTTGGGATGTTGATTGGTCAACGAGAGGATTATAAGAGAAGGCTTGATGGGCACTTGGAGAACACATCAGAGGTAGATACTCAGTCACCCGAGTAAAATCGATTTTCTCACTGGTCGAAGTTCGACAAGAGAAAATTGAATCAAAGGGAGAGTTGTAGGTGGAAAAGAGAGTGAGGGTAATCAACATCAGTCAAGGGTGCATGAGTAGAAGACGAAGAGAAGAGGGAGGACAACGCATAAACTGTGACGCAAAGGAGAAAATGCAGAGAGTTTGAGCACAGTCCTCACGCAGGAGTTGACGCAGTGAGAGGCAAAGGGGGTAGCAAGTCCTCTCCTAGATTAGAAACAAGTCGGGAAGTGTCTGTAATTTTTCTCTCAAAGGTTCCTCTTCTATTATGCTGGTTGTAACTTGTACATGAGATTTTTGCTGAAGAATAATAAAGAAACCCTCATCTGTTGCATCGGTTTTCCCACATTGGGTTTTTCCAGGGACGATTGTCTAAAAATAACTGTCATCGGGGCTATATTTGTGCCAATATTTTTCTTTGCACTTACTTTCCGCAGTATTTTAATTGTGAAGGTTGCAATAGAATTTATTTCAATATTTGCTATAATAACACTGTTAATAACTTATTTCTGAGTTAATAAGTAGAAGAAATAATATTAATCATTGTAGTTTGATTTCTATTTAGAAATTTCCACATGGTATCAGAGCTAAGGTGAAGCAAGAAGAAAAGAGTCCGAAGGCCCAATGTTGAAGGAAGAAAGGAATTCGAATTTCCTGCAGAGACAATAATTCGAATCCCTAGAGGGTTTGCGTAGTTCAGGCCAGGAGGGCTAGATTTTCGTGGTAAAGCTCTCTCTGATTGAGTCGACACAGAGGTAAGATTTCCAGATAGAAATCTATCAGCAGCATAAGGAACAACGCAATAGAAGATTCAATGAAGAGGGGTTTCTCTAGTGGGACGCAGTTTTCCTCGCAGCAGTTGCTGGGGCAGGGTAGCGTCAGAAATCGTTTGAAAAATAGCACAGAGATGGATACTCAAAGTGTCTCAGAATTGTCTTCTAGATTAGAAGAAGAATTCACATGATTAGAAAATTTAGTGTCAGTAGATGTTTGGTACATTGATAGTGGTGCTTCAACTCATATGGCTGGAGTACGAGAAAATTTATCAAGCTATCAAGAAGAACAAACAGACTTCCAAATTACTATGGGAAACAGAACAAAGTGTATTCCAATAGGGAGAAGCACCATAGCATTTCAAATGGAAGTAGGGACCAACATCCGAGCCACCAATGTTTTGCATGTGCCAGGATTATGAATGAATCTGATTTCAGTGTCACAGTTACAGGACAAGGGATACGATGTATACTTCCCAGGAAAGAAAGTATACGTCAAGCATCCAAGTTGGAAGAAGAAGAGACATATTGGGACTCGAAGCAACAAAAGTGTATAGGTTGCAACTTGAGTCTCCAATGGCACTAATATGCAGCAACTATAATGGTGAAAAGGAACACAACGAATTATAGAACAAACGAACGAGACACTTACACCATGGAGCACTGAGGATGCTTAGAGAGACTGTTACAGGAGAAACAACCCTTAGTAGTGAGCATGATGACTTATGCAGAGGATGCGTGCAAGGGAAGTATGCTAAAACAACTTTTTCCGGAAGTAACAATAGAGTAGAATGTGTATTGGGATTGTTACACTCAGATATTTGTGGTCCAATGTCCATAAGAGCTCTTAGTGGTGACGAATACTTCGCCACTTTTATTGATGATCACTCTAGAAAAACCTGGATCTATTTCATAAAGGCCAAGAATGAGGTCTTTGATCGATTCAAAGAGTTTAAGGCTCTTGTTGAAAATATGATGAGGAAAAGATAAAGGTATTGCATTCAGATAATGGTGGAGAATATACGGACAAAGACTTCACAGATTTCTGCGCAAAGGAGAGCATCAAAAGAGAATGGACAACTCCATATAATCTAAAACATACTGGAGTAGCAGAGCGGAAAAACAGAACTATTGTTGGGGCAACCAAAGTTATGTTGTATGATCAAGACTTGCCTATATTCTTGTGGGCAGAGACATACAACACAACAAGATATAGCCAAAATAGAACTCCTCACACAACACTGGGGAATAGAATGCCCAAAGGTGTCTTCACTGGGAAAAAACTAAAAGCAAGTCATCTCAGGATATTTGGAAGCGTGGCATAGTCACATTCCAAATGAAAAATGCAATAAACTAGATCAAACCGCAGAAAATGGGTATCTCGTAGGATATAGCGAGACCTCAAAGGCATACAAAATCTACATTCCTAGCAACAGTAAGGTTGTAGTAAGATGGGATGCAAAGTTCATGGAGGATAGAGCCTTAAGGAAATCTCGAGAGGTGCTAGCAAAAGGTCAGCTTGAAGAAGTTCCATTAGTCCAACAACATTAAGGGCTGCAAAGAAGACAGGCAGGAGGACAAACGCTTGGATTGAGTACAGTGACCAGTACTAGTATTTCCTCAGAAGAAGGAAATCTAGATAGTTCTCAACAGATGGAACGACACGATCATGAGGATGAGTTGATTGAGCCTCCCACCACCAGTGGTAGAACCAGTAGAGAAGTATGGTAGACACTGAGGGACGTAAAGGAGTTTGTTGGAGCTCCTAGAACCAAGAAAAGGCAGCGTAGACAACTTGATTGATACAAGGCATTGGTAGCTCAAGTTGAAGAACCCTCTAGCTTTCAGGAAGTTGTTCAACACCAAGTTTGGGTGAATGCCAGGGTAGAAGAGTACATTTCTATCATGACGAATGATGTTTGAGTAGTAGTACCTACACCAGAGGATAGACCAGTTGTAGGATCAAGATGGATCTATAAGATCAAGTATGCTGTAGATGTCAGTATAGCGGAGTACAAGGCTATGTTCGTGGCAAAGGGGTACATACAGAAAGAAGGAATATACTATGAAGAGACCTTCGCCCTAGTTGCTTGTTATACCTCTATCAGTTCTATTATATCTCTAACAGTTCAAATAGGATGGGAGATTCACCAAATGGATGTCAAGACAACATTCTTGAACGAGGTGATAAAAGAGGTGTATGTAGAACAACCTAAGGCTTCGAAATTCACGAGAAGAGAACTCATGTATGCAGATTAAAGAAAGCCTTGTATGGGCTCACGCAGACACTCAAAGCATGGTATGGTTAGATTGGTAGCTACTTGCAACAATTGGGATTTGTCAAGAGTGATCCTGATCCCAAAATCTACTATTTGATGGTAGAGAATGAGCCACTTATTCTGGTATTATATGTGGATGACTTGTTTTTGATAGGGTCATCTAGGCTCATACAAGACTGCAAGAAGAATCTGGAAGTAGAATCTGACATGAAGGATATGGGGTTGATGCATTATTTTCTAGGGTTGGAAGATTGGCAGAAGAATGGGGAGATCTTCCTTGGGTAAGGAAGATATGCTACAGAGATTTCGAAGAGATTTAGAATGCAGGATTGTCGATCCATGACTACTCCCATGATCACCAATTGGAATAAAATAGATGCATTAGCAGATAAGGAAGTGGACCCCACCTTATAGAAACAACTCATTAGGTCGCTCATGTATATAATCAACACTAGACCAAACATTTACTTTGCTGTCAACACTCTTAGGCAATTCACGGTGGAACTGAAAAGAGTGCATTGGGCAGCAGCTAGACACATTCTTAGGTATGTGCGTGGAACAATCAAATATGGGTTGAAATACTCTCGAGCGGAGGATGTCAAATTAAATGGGTTCACATATGCAGATTGGGTAGGTAGTTCTGTAGACTGGAAAAGTACCTCTAGGCACTGTTTCAGTGTTGGATCAAGAATGATATCTTGGTGCAGTAGGAAGCAGAAGTCGGTAGCTCTGTGTTCAACAGAATCTGAATATATGGCAACCAACATAGCTACGTGCGAAGCTATATGGCTTCAAAAACTACTTGCGAGTTTGTTCAAAAAAATGATGGAAGCGACCAGGGTTTACTGTGATAATTAAAGTTATATCAAACTCCCTGAATATCCAATATTTCATGATCGATCAAAATACATTGATATCAAATGTCACTTTATCAGAGACTGTGTTCAGCGTGGGGCAATACAATTGTAGTATGTCCCCACAGGAGATCAGGTAACATACATACTCACAAAGGCTCTAAGAAGAGCTAAGTTCATTGAGAGCAGACGGGTATGGTAGAGAATCTGTTTCAGTAGCAAGAACAGGTGATTTCTCAGTTACAATGGCAAAGGGAGTTGTGGTATGGATGTAGTGTTGACAAATGACAAGGTCAACAACAATACAAATGTAACATTTGTGTAGTAGTTGGTGGGCAAGATGTTAGACATCAGAAAGCGCAGAGGGAGATGTTACAGAACAGGGTGATGCTTCAATAGGTTGCATTATTAGAGCACATTCCTTGTTAAGAGGGAGTGTTGATTTCTGGTAGCATTAGATGTGCTCTAAGTCCCAAATTTTGCAGGGAGGCTTGGACACATGCATTCTCCAATACCCATAAATTGTTCTGGGAAATTCCATCTAGAGATAGTTTTATTAAAATAATTAATTATTTTTAATGGGTCCCTAAGTCCAAACTTAGGAAATTAAAATAATTAATGGGTATTAATCTAAACTGTGGGTGAAACTTTTAGAAGGCGGAGATCAAGTCAATATGATCCTAGCCATTGATTAGGATCTAATCTAGGTCATTGATTGATCAACTAGAGGATTATAAGAGAAGGCTTGATGGACACTTAGAGAACACACCACAGGTAGATACTCAATTACCTGAGTAAGATCGATTTTCTCACTGGTCAAAGTTCAGCGAGAGAAAATCGAATGAGAGGGAGAGTTGCAGGTAGAAAAGAGAGTGAAGGTAATCAACACCAGTTGGGGGGTGCAAGTGTAGAAGACGGAGAGCAAAGGGAGGACAACGCAAAAGCTGTGACACAGAAAAAGATGCTGAGACAATTTGACGCTAGGACTATGCAATCCTCACACAGGCACTGACTCAGTGAGAGTAGAGGGGGTAGCAAGTTCTCTCTTAGATTAGAAACCAGCCGATAAGTGTTTGTAGATTTTCTCTCAGAGATTCTTCTTCTATTCTGCTGGTTGTAACTTGTACATGAGATTTTTGTTGAAGAATAATAAAGAAACCCTCATCTACTGCACCAATTTTCCCACATTGGGTTTTTCTGGGGATGATTGTCAAAAAATAACTGTAATCGTGGTTATATTTGTGCCAACATTTTTCTTTGCATTTACTTTTCGCAGTATTTTAATTGTGAAGGTTGCAGTAGAATTTATTTTCATATTTCCGTAAGAACACTGTGAATAACTTATTTGAGTTAATAAGTAGAAGAAATAATATTAATCAATGCAGTTGGATTTCTATTTAGAAATTTTCACAAAGATGGGCTTAGTTGATTAAGTAACATACTAGCCTTCAGACCGGTTTTTGTATCGAGCTGGCCTGAGCAAGGGTCCGACTCAATCGACCAAGCTGAGTTTGACTCAAACCGACCTGGTTTTAACATTGCTTGTGATAGAGAGGGTCGACTAGTGTAAGAAAATGCACTAGAGATGCCTCTAGAAGATGTTACAAGGTACCTTTAACAGGATAAACAACACAAGCTTGAGCAACAGTGACACATGCAAGAACGTAACGACACATGTAGGAGCCAAAACAAGCAAAAGTGACAATTATGAAAACAAAAACAACAGTTGAGAAACTTACCTAGAAGGTGGCGCACTTACAACCAAGAGTGAGGGAATGCTCCTTGTGTTCCAAAAGTGCACAGAGCTCAACAGCGAAAGATGAATGTGAAATGAGCTCTGGGCTAGACTCTTTATATAAGGAGAGGAAACATGCAATTTGGGTTAGGGTTTGTGAGTGCACTTAGTGCATGTCAAGAAACTAGGATTCAAGAGTGAGTAAACTACCACTAAGAAGTGTGACAACATTGACTTGAATAAGTGCACTCTCATTGTTAACAAGAAGTGAACATTGACTATCAACAAAGAGTGCACAATCACTTTCTCCGAGAACTATGCAATGACTGATCTCTAGGAATTGCGATGCGTCTATCAACAAGAGTTGTGCTTGCTTAAGTTCCAAGAGTGCACATTTCCTGTCTATAAGGAGTGCACTCTGCATAATAGTAAGGAGTGCACTCCACTATTTCCAAGAAGTGTGCTAAGCCTACTTAGAAGTGGTGTGCTATGAAGGAAAAATGAGCTAAACATGTTAAAACAAGTAGCTTCAACATGGGTTTCCCGAGGGAAGATTTGAACACTTAGAAAACATGACCAAGCATGACATTAATGACTTGAATCGAAAGATGACAAGATCATAAGGGGGCTCCAAAATTTGAATGTAGGCAGAAGGGCGTTATAGTAGCTACAACATGTGTTTTGTATAATACCCATTTAGTATAAAGAATTTACAATCTAGGGTATTCTTAAGAATAAAATAATACAAATAGAAAAAGTTTTTGATGAAAAAAAACAAAATCGAAAAAGGAAAAATTGCTAAAACATTTCACAATGCACTATGACTATTAAAAGTTAAAGAAAATATTCAAATAAAGAATATTAACATTTGTTGGGGTACAAAGAAAAATTAAATTAGCATCAAATTGAAATATCAATTATTAGTTATAGAGCCAAGTATAATCAAACAAAAAAAACATTTATGATGAGAAGCAATATGAAATTGGGATCTTAATTAATTTTTTTATCCAATTTAATGTCACAACTGTAGATTAAAATGGAGTTAAAATAATTATAAGTTTCACTTGGTTAGGAACATTAGGTACTTTAATCTAAAACATGAAGAAAAAGGTTTTGACATGACATTGTACTATGAGATAGAGAATATAACACTACAAGACATTACAATGAAGCGAGATTTGGAGGCTCCCTTGTTAAAAGACTTTAAAGATGTCTCAAAGATGGTCCCTTAGGATACTAAAAAAATTATATAGAAATACGGTTGTCACAAATAATGAGGAAATTTCTTGCCTTAAGAATCATAGTCAAAGTTTAATCACACAAATAAAAGTTAAAATGTGATAATAATAAGGTATGCTTGTGATAGCTTGTATATAAAATTGTTATATAGTTACTTTTTATTTATTAGCACCACTAGATGTGATTGGAAAAAATATACAATAGCTTAGTATCATTACGTGCAATTACAACAGAATTCAATAACTTGGTGCATTTGTAGCAATTACAACAAGATCTAGTAGTTTAGCACCATTAGATGCAATTACAATAAAATCCAATAGCTTGACACCACAAGTACAATTGTTTTAGTGCCCAATAGCCAAATAGCTAATACTAGGCACCCAAACACAAGAAGTCCAAAGCTAATTAACTTGGATAATCACTAGGCACAAACTCTAAACAATAAATTGCCCAATTATTAGTTATTAGAAGTGTCGTTGCTAGTGGACGATAAAAATTGAGACCAATGTTACAACAAATTATCCACTTTTCCATTAGCAAGCTTATGTGTCTCTTGCGTAAAGCTAATCAAGCTTTTCTACTTCCATAGAAAAATCAATTCATCTATGTAAAAATGGACATATCCCTTACCTCCTTAGAGAAGCAAGGCCAAGGGAAATGGCACTCCATCAATTGCTACAACTCATCGTGTTTGACATATCTATTAACATTAAAAATGCATTTGCAATTTACTAAAGACTAAATAGATGATGATAATATTAAAGATAGGTAATCCATGGCCAAAAGAAGCAACCACAATCCAATATTCATAATTCCAACCATTTTGTGATCTTAGATGTGCCCATATAAATGGATCTATTCACTTATTGTTCTAATTTATCATTTCCATAACTCTATGGGTTTTTTTATGCATCTTCATTCTATTTTGGTTTATTGTGAATATTATAGTGTGCATACAATATTTGCTATTCTAGAGTAGCAACCCCAAAAGGAAGCAATATTTGAAGTAAACAATTGCAAAAATTCCAAGGAACTAGAATTTCATCTATGAGGTAGCTGTATTAGTCACTAATAAAAGCATTCCTATGAAACACAATATACAAAAGAAAGTCCCTTCATGAAAGGAAAACAAAACATTTGATGTAATCTATGTGATAACAACATAATCTAGTTCCCATGACACATCATAAACATAAATGAAGTTGGAATAAGTAATCATGGACCTAGCAAACAAGGAAATTTATTATAGTATCATAACCTTATATCTCTATCTATATATGCCAAACTAATGCCTTTCTATAGTGGTTTTACAAACTAAGGCAGTTACAATTACCATAACTACTTTTGGTTAGTCAACTAGATTAGGTAATAAAGTATCATAACTATATATCTCTATCTATATATGCCAAACTATTGCCTTTTTATAGTGGTTTTACAAACTAAGGCAGTTACAATTACCATAACTACTTTTGGTTAGTCAACTTGATTAGTTGATCCAATGACCTGATCCACTTGGTCAAACTGCATACATACAGTTTAAAATATGATGTTTCCTAATGGACTAGGATGGCTATAACACCATCTTACAATTTTGTCATCAAATTAAAGCCATACAAACGAAGTACATTCAACTAGAGAAAGGTCATTCTCGAATCACTCTGTGTTTTCCTAGTACTAATGACCTATTTTGATCACTTGTGGACAGTAATATAATTTCATTTCATTTCACGGTTAGGAAGTTTGATGCTTCCACCATCATATAGAGGTTTGTTAACTTTCCAAATTGCATTAAGAAAGGCACATTTCAAGTTATTGAAATTAACCTAATGACTTGAAATAACTTGTCATTAAATAGGTGTCCTTGCAATGCAGCAATCGATCCATAAGTCTGCTTTTGTGTGCTTCCACTACAAAATATATTTCCAACTTTAGTGATTGCAAATTCAGACCTGTGAGCATTTAATTCCTTACAATAAAAACAAATAGATGGATTGTCAACCCTGCCTTTCACATGTGATGAACTAAATATCAAGAACATCATGTAACCACACTGCAGTAGCAAAGACTCTGGAAAACACCACTGTAAACAAGGAACTATATCTGTTACTTGGACAATACTTG
This sequence comes from Pinus taeda, assembly GCA_000404065.3. Classification (NCBI taxonomy): domain Eukaryota; kingdom Viridiplantae; phylum Streptophyta; class Pinopsida; order Pinales; family Pinaceae; genus Pinus; species Pinus taeda. The sequence continues at coordinate 102,416 of APFE031190357.1, read as the reverse complement.
GAAATATAACCAAATTATAGGCAAATTTCAAGGACTATGAATAGTAAAATCTGTCCCATGGACTAACGCATGAACCTACTGTCACACTCAAATAAGGTGCAAACATCTTCAATTTCAAATAGATGGATTTTCAATCCTGATTAAAGACATTAGGCTTGTCCCATGCGATGAACTAAATACCAAGAACATCATGTAACCATATTGCAATAACAAATCTTCTTGAAAACACTATTCTAAACAAGAATTATATCACCAAAGGGAACTGGATCTGAAATGGAAACTAACAAATCATATTGAAGAAATACTCTAGAAGACTTATATATACTATGAACTCTCCTCTGATCATGTTGTCCTTCTGTCTGATAATGTCGAACGGCTTCACATGACTTCGGATCACTTAGACATACAAAGCTAAACTTGCAAGGACTGTGAATGGTAAAATCCATCCCATGGAATAACACTAGAATGTACTCTCACATTCAAGTAAGGTGCAAACATCTTCAATTTTGCGAGCTCTTTTTGTGAGGAATTCCAAAGACGCACAGAGATTGCCAAAACTCGAAGACTAGATCCTTGATCCTGAAATTAAATCAAAGGATTGTCAAAGAAATGAACCAGTATAATGAGAATACCGTAGTTATGTTGGCTACTTAGCAAAAGGTCCATGTTTGAAGAAAGGTGACTTGTTGAAAAATAAAAATAAGTGAAAAAAACTTATTAAACTATTAAACATAAGCCATAGTTATTTCCTTTCAAGATGCATGCTATTCTCCAATACATGCCCTTGAACAGATCCTAGTTGACAACATGTCAAATAACTTCAATCTAGACAGGACTTTGATGTTGTCAAGACACTGAAAATTCTGAAATACTCACTTCTATATGCTCACAAAATTTGATAGGTTGATATAAGAACGGCGTTATCAATAAGATTCCCTACCAATTTTGAAACCATATTTCAAGTGATTTAATTGAAGAATAAATTTAGCGACAATAACTTCACACACAAAACTTTGCTGAAAGTGGAATAAGAGGGATCAGGTACTCACCGGCAAATTAAAAGAGACATATTGCCAATACTCAAATACTCCAGCACTGACAGGTTATCATCTTCAGCACTAAAGAATTATAGATGTAAATTCAGACCACGCTTATGTAAGAAGTTTTTACAGGTCTGTTGCTGGTTTAAGCTATCCAGAGCAACCCATGTATTTGTGATTTCCATCTTACTAAACAACACACGTTATTGCACCACATAGATAAAGTGTAAAACCAGAAACATTGGAAAAAATGGCCCCACTTTCCATGCAACCATTAACTGCATAGCATACATCAATTTTCAATCCTGCTGGCTACCAGCTCCAAGCAGACTAACACTTAGGCATCTACAATCTAGTTGAGCATGCATTTCAAAAGATTCTATTTTTGAAACTTTAACATTTTCCTGTCTATGTGGATAAGAAAGCAAGGCAGTTTCAACCAGTGTTGAAAAAATCGGCAAGGGTACAGAAAACATCTTCTCTGAAACATCGGTAAAAATAGGCAAACTGCAGAAAACATTTAAAAAAGAAAAATATATTCATTTTTTCAAAATTGGGAATAATTGGGAAAAATTGCAATATTTTTGGGCCAAAAAATCAGCTGGCTGAAAAAATTGTGATTTTTTGTTACATCACTGAAAAATCAGCAATTTTATCAACACTGATTTCAACTAATTTGTATATGTGTAAGACTGTCCTCCACAAAAGAGGATAAGCCCAGATCTTCCAATCATCAATTTTGGTGTTCAATTAATTTCGAAGTTTGCATAATGGTCTCAGTACAACTTAGGGCTCATAAAATTTGAGGCCTGCCTGAGATGATCTAGTGAGAAAAATATAAATAAGGATTTATGTGGAATCCAATTCTTTGGGACAGGAAAGAAATGTCAAGAAATACAACAACAAATATTACTATGATATCGAAGGAAATAAACTCGAGAAAGATTTATCTTCTGAATATTTGGATGTGTTAAACATTAAAAACAGTCTACAAAACCATTAGTATATCAAGATGTATGGATGTGAAGTTTGGAACTGTAGCATCTCTAGACAATCATGGAGTAATACTGATCTAATCTAGAAGTGTTTTATATTTTATAATCTTAAAATTAAAAGGGATATGCCCTATCCTATCATCCTCATAGAAGCTGGTCTTTCCCTCATTAAAAGTATGGCTATGATTAGGTATCTAGTAAACAAACACAAGAAAATTCACATGAAAAACAAGAGGCTTCCTATGATTACCTCAAACTCCAATCAAAGTCACCTGCAGCTTAAAAAGGGTTGACATAAAGATGCTATGTCTTGGCTAAATAACTGGAGAATAGAGGAGGAGATCATTGCAGAATACCATTAGAAGTTGTTATGCTCCTAACCTGCAAATGATACCCAAATACAGAATATGCGAAGAAAAGATACCCAGAACACAGAATATGCGAAGAAAAGATACCCAAAACACAGAATAGCAATGATTTTATTATTCAGAGAGTAATGTTCACTTGCCTCTTCGAGGGGGCAACCTCCAATAGAGCAGAGCTCAATTACAAAATAAGATACGATGCCCTCGCAGGGAGTCTCTATCCTTTATATATGACTCATACATGCAATACCACAGGCCAATACCGTTGTATTACTAATACCATCTATCTAATACTACGGCCCATTTGCAACTAACT